>JAVXUL010000021.1:10304265-10320202 GCA_035590515.1 Trichilia minutiflora | reverse complement strand
TACAGAACATTTTGCTTACAGTGTATCGATAAGTTTGGTCAGTTACTATTCATCATACCTTCAACGTATCGATACGTTTGGCCTTCAACTCAGAAAGGTGTCGATACCCTTCTCTAAAGGTATCGACACGTTTGGCCTTACCCCCAATGTATCGATACGTTTCTCTAAATGATCGATACCTTTACTTCTGGTCCTCCTTCCCAGGACTATCACTTTAAATGACCATAACTTTTGGCTCGGGTATCGTCTTGAAACTCATAATATATCATCAAAAAGCTCTCTTCAAGATCTACAAAAACAATAAGAACTTTTTCTCAATTGAAGTTGATTTGAGATCAAAAATCCAGTTCTTTCTCAGAAACTCCTATCTCACATCATAATCTTGTTCAAAATACATTTTCAAGTTTTATACCCTCTCATGCATAATCTAAACACGATATCATGCACAAAAACTTTTGAGAAATTTACTATTATGCCCACAATACTCAGGGAAGGGTTTTATAGATACATGTATGTGTGTGTGTGTGTGTGTGTGTGTGTGTGTATCCATAATTTAACATAAATTATATGCCAAATTAGTAATAGAGATTAATAAATGACTTAAAATATGATTTTAAAATCAAATAGTTAAATCAGAAGTAGAAAATTATCATTTTATTCTTAAGACATTTTTGTCAAACTTGAATATTTAATGGTTAAGCACCCAATGATTTGATAAATATCTAATTTAATTATTAAATATTTCATATTATTGGATAATTATCAAATAAAATAATTAATAAAAAAAGGATAAAATATATCTATCATTATTTTTTATAAAAAAGAGAGATAAAGATAAAAAAGGCATAAAATACCTCTTTCTCTCTCTCTCTCTCTCTTTACATTACTTAACTGTTGCTTCCTTTTGCCCTGGATAATGTTAACTGAAGAGGTCTCATAGTTTTGAGACTTGATTTCATAAAATCAATAAGTTAGAAAGGTAAGAAACTTGATCTCTAACTTGATTTCTTAATATATATATATATGGATTCAATTATTAGATGCCTAAAGAAGAATTTAATTTGTTGCATAATTAGACCATAAAATCCTTTAGTAGTCAAAGATAAAAGTCAGAATATAAGTATACATTATAGTTCTTGAGGTTAGTAGATAGAAATAATTTGAATGAGTCAGAGAACTAACAAATAGATAGGTACGTAGAATGGTTGAAATTGGGAATACAAAATCGGGTTAGAAATATAATAAAGGTTAAGAATTCAAAGTTAAAGGTCAAAGTTATCATTAGAGAGAGGGATATTAAGATTTTCAAAATTTGGAGGAACTTTTCTAGCATTTACTTTGAGAAAGCATCAAGTAAGGTTCACTAGAGAGGAGTAAAGCTATAATGAAGAAGGTGATAGAGATGGTAGTTGCTAAGAAAGTGATAAATGAAGCATGGAGTGCAAAGAAAGTCGTCAGTAAAAGAGTTGTCAACGAGTCACTCATACCCAAACTACAAAATTCTTATGCCAAACCTATATATAGAACTACTTCAAGTGTAACCAACCAAAGAATTGATCCAATAAGTATATTTTACAAAGAAATATGAATTTGGTAGAACAAAACGAAGGGGATTATGTAGAGGAAGTGTTGTGTAAGCCAGACGATGATGATAATAATGATTATGATAATGGAGGTATGGAAAAAAAGAGCACGAGTAAACCTATGTTATAAGAAAGACAATATGGACATTTAGGTATAAAGAATCAATATAACGATATAAGTTGTTATGAACTAAGTGTCAAATTTAAGGCCAAATATTTGACGTAATCATTGATTATAGAAGTCAAGAGAATATAATTGGGAAGGAAGCAATTCGAAGACTTAAGTCAGAGGTAGAGAAATATCCTATACCATGGAATAAATCAAATCTAGATGAAATATTCAGATAATAGAGAGGTCTAGAGTTCTATTTTTTGTTCAGAAGTATCAAGATAAAGTCTATTATGATGTGGTTGACATCAATGCTTGTTATATTGTATTTAGTCAGTGATGGCAATACAACATCGATGTGAAGCATTGGAGAAAAGACAACGTGTATCAATTACAATAGGCGAGAGTTTGATACACCTTGAAACAATTAACTAAGAAGCCAAAGCTAAAAGCTACCTCAGAGATAAAAAAAGAAGACTTTCTTAACAGTTACTTCGTCAGAGAAAGAATTTAGGCAAGAGCTTAAGGCTATCAAGGAGACTCACTTGATGATCGTAAAGGGTTAATCTCAAGGGGATGAAGTAAAAGTTTTGTATTTAGTTAAGTTTTTACTAGTCAAATTCCAAAAGTTCACACCAGAGAACTTATTAAATGACTATTATTAATGTTAGATATCTAACACTACATAGGGAGTAAGTTTGCCAAATCTATCTTATTATCCCATAAGTCTTAAGAAGAGTGAGATATTGAATGAGAAAGTAAAAGAATTATTAGAGAAAGGACTTATTTAGGAGAGTACGAGTCTATACACTATATCGATATTTTTTAACAATCGAGCCAAGATAGGAGTTGACACATGTGTATAGATAGTTAAACTGTCAACAAAATCACCATCGGATACAGGTTTGCAATTCTGAGGTTAGTTGATATGTTAGACAAATTGTATAGAGTAATATTATTTTTGAAAATCTATCTCTAAAGCGAGTATCATCATAGTCAAATTAGGCTTGAGAATGAATGAAAGACCGCTTTTAAAATGACAAATGTGTTATATGAGTGATTAATCATGCTGTTTTGGTTAAGTGATACTCCAAGTATATTTATGCAACTCATGAATCAAGTGTTCAGGCCATTTAATGAAAGATTTATAATAGTGTACTTTGACGACATTTTTATCTATAATAAGAGCTTGACCAGCATTTGTATGAGATATTGATCGTGTTAAGGGAGAACATTCATGATGGATAAGATCTTGGGTCTGTGATTAGCTCTAAAAGAATCTATGTTGATGAGGAAAAAATTCGAGCGATTTATGAATGGCCAACACCAAAGAATATGAGTGAGGTAAAAAGTTTGCATGAATTGGATACAATTTATAAATGATTCAATCGAAATTATAGTGTGTCATAGCACTAATCACCAAGTACTTGAAGAAAGAAAAATTCAGTTAGGAGAACAAAATCGAAAATAGTTTTATCTCGATTAAAGAGAAGTTTTGCAAAGCACCTCTGCTAACTTTGCCAAGTTTTAAAAAACTATTTGAGGTG
This sequence comes from Trichilia minutiflora, assembly GCA_035590515.1. Lineage (NCBI taxonomy): Eukaryota > Viridiplantae > Streptophyta > Magnoliopsida > Sapindales > Meliaceae > Trichilia > Trichilia minutiflora. Next base: position 10,316,963 of record JAVXUL010000021.1, on the reverse strand, counting down.
GAGTGTGATGCACGCAAATTTAGGATTAGCATGGTATTATTGTAATAAAAATGGCCTGTAGCCTACTTTCATGAGAAGCTTAGTAATGTCAAATAACAATGATCAACACATAACAAGGAATTTTATGCTATTGTGCTGATATTGGAACATTGAGAATATTAACTCATTAGCAAAAAAACCTTATTGATAAAGAATTCATTCTATATTCTGACCATCATATCTTAAAGTCCCTCAATAGCCAAAAAAAAATTAATAACGACATTCCTGATGGTCAATGTTCATACAAAAGTTTTCATTCAAGCTAATTCACAAAGCCAGGGTCAAAATAAGGTAGCAAATACATTAAGTTGAGGTGCATCATTATTGGTTATTTTAAGTGAAGAAATTGTAGGATTTGTATAAAGATGACCTGAACTTCTAAAAAGTATGGTTAAAATTAAAAAATTACTAAGCCACAGAGGATTTTTACTGCTAAGAAAGCTATCTAATGAAGGAAAATCAATTATATATGTCCAATACCTCACTCTAAAAGAAGATAATATTAGGATTTACATGGTGGGGGACTAGTGGCAAATTTTAGAAGGGATAAGAATTTAGATGCAGTGAAGAAGAGGTACTATTGGTCAAGTATATGCAGGGATGTGAAAAACTTTATAAAGAGATGCTATGTATATCAAACATCTAAGGGGTATTCACAAAACACGGAATTGTATATACCATTTTCAATTTTAAAGGGTGTATAGGAAGATTTATCTATGAACTTTGTTTTTAGATTGCCATATATACAAAGGTGTAAGGATTTCGTATTTGTGGCCAAGTAATTCCTCTAGAAGGTTGTAAAATTGCCCAAAATACCCAAGTGTGTAAAGTATGACAATGATGCTAGGTTTCTTAGCCATTTCTAGGTTACCTTATAAAAAAAGTTTGATGCTTCTTTGAAGTTTAGCAATACAATACAACACATCTACAAATCAATGGACAAATGACATTGATAAATAGAACTTTGGGTAATATGATAAAAAGTATATATGAAGATAGGCCGAGGAAATGGAATTTTACCTTAGCTCAAGCCGAGTTTACCTATAACAATATTATGCATAGTATTATGGAAGATCACCTTTATTGGCTATTTATCTAAAGATTCTAAACTATACAATTAATTTAATAAAGTTGTTGAAGGGACAAATTAAAAGTGTTGTAGCTGAGAACTTAGTTGAAGATGTATAAGTGGTTCAGAGAAAAGTCAAAGCTAAACTAAAGGTAACCAAGCCAAGTATAAGAAGGCTACCAACAAGCATTGAAGGGCTCAACTTTTTAAAGAGGGCTCGACTTTTTTTTTTATGGAAGGAGAAATTTTTTATGGGAATCTATAACAAGTTACAATATAAGAAGTATGATCTGTATAAGGTGCTGAAAAAGATTAACGATAATGTTTATGTAGTTGATCTTCCCAAGTTCACAAGCATTTCTCACTCTTTAAATGTGGCTCACTTGTTCTTATACTTCGATACGGAGGAGGAGGAGGCTTACCTAGACCTTACAGGTAAGTCGAGGGTAAGTTTTATTTGTGGTAGAGACTAATATGGACATTATAGCTCAAGCTTAAATGATTCAGAGAAATTGCATGAAGGCAAAGGTGTGGGTACTTAGAGTGACATAAGAAAGGATTAAAAAAGGATGAAGGTAAATAGCAATACAGACTTGTCAGTTGAATGAAAAAGCCAAGAACATCAATCAAGAGGCAGTTAGACAATCAACTAAAGGATCCAGAATCATGCACTCGAGAAGATGCAAATTTCAATAAACTGAGGAACACCTGTCAATCAACTGAAGCATGCCTAACAATCAATTGAGAGTGTGACTAAAAGACAAGGAAAATTCTTCCCAAGAGAATTTAAATTTAGATCGATCAAAGAGAGCCTAACGGACGACTGACTCTTGCACTAAACTTACTATTTTACCTTTTCGTGTTTTAATTTTCATATTATTGACTTTGGACAAGTTTGTAATTGTTTAAACCCTAGTTTTTAAATATATAGATGGCTCTAATCCCTAAATAGGGATTTAGAACTCCCTTTTATAAAATTAAAATCATTTTTAAATTCTAAAGCCGCTAGAATTGAGAATTTTTGAAATTGATCTTCCTTAGATTTTTAGGGTATTTTGCAAGCTTAATATTGTATTGGCTTATGTGATTACATAGTGAACACTACATCATCTTGCATGTACTTTCTTGATAGATCTCTCTCTCAAATTTAAAATTAATACAAATCCGTCTTATAGTTTCATAAATGTATAAAATTTATTATTACAATACATAAAATTATATAAAATACATAAATTTTATAAATTTTGTATATCTTCATATTATATAATTTTTTATATTTTTAATTTATGAATTTTTATGTTCTTTTAATTATAAATATTATAATTAAATTTTATCTATTTTTAATTTATAAATTTATGTTCTTCAAAATAAATTTTATAATTTAATTTTATGTATTTTTAATTTATAAATTTTTATGTTCTCCAAATTATAAATTTTATTAATTAAAATTTATATATTCTATATAGCTTTTTATATATTTTTATTCATTTTAATTTATGAATTTTTTATTTTCTTCAAATTATAAATTTTATAATTAAATTTTATGTATTTTATATAATTTTTAATTTTTAAATTTTTTATGTTCATCAAATTATAAATTTTATACAACTGTTTACATGATTTCATGTGTTTTAATTTTTAATTTTTTTATATTCTTCAAATTATAAATTTTGTAATTAAACTTTATGTATTTTATACAATTTTTATGTATTTCTATTTATGAATTTTTATGTTCTAATTATAAATATTATAATTAAACTTTATGTGTTTTTAATTTATAAATTTTTTATGTTCTTCAAATTAAAAATTTTATAATTTAATTTAATTTATTTTAAATTATATATTATTTATGTATTTTTTAATTTATTCAAATTATGAATTTTATAATTAAATTTTATGTATTTTATATAATTATTTATATAATTTTATGTATTTTTAATTTTTTTTTATGTTCTTCAAATTATAAATTTTGTCTTTAAACTTTATGTCTTCTATATAATTTTTTTACACAATTTTATGTATTTTTAAAATTATAAAAATATTTATCATCAATTTTAAACGTAAAGAGAATTTGTTACAAAAATACATGTAAAAATTATTTTTAAAGTGATAGGAGATATTTACTATCGATTTTAATTTTAAGGGGATATTTGTCTAAAAAAAAATGATATTTATAATATCTTAAAACCATAAGGACTATTTGTCATTTTCCCTCCAAACTAATTATACTACTTCAATAGGTTTACCAATTAAACTAGAAAACACTCAAATTTCAAAACATATTTTAAAAAATTTAATTTTAAAAATAAAATAACAAAAACTCCTCACAATGTCATTGGGATATTGAAAGTTGAATCTCATTCGAAAGAGGGGTGTTGTTGGAGCATGGATGGTCTGCGTACAGTATCATCAAATTATTGAGCCTATTCCATGACCCAATAAGATGGACTCCGCTCACCATCATGATCCAATTCATTGCATAGCAGACGGTGCGTTTCAAACATTACAAAAATACCCCTACTTTTCTTCCGTTTCCCGTCTCCGGCTCCTGATAAAAGGCATGGAAAACCCGGAAACCTAATTTTCCTCCGTCTCGTCTCAGATCTCAGCAGCTCAATAACGTTGCAGGTTCTTAATGTACTTCTCTCTCTGTGCTTGTTATCTTTCTTTGTTGTTACGATTATTGTCTGTTATGAATACGTCCAACGTTTGGTTTCCGAGAAAATACTGAAGTAAAGAAAGAAAAAATGAAAGATATTATCCAAGTGTTTTCGATTGGAAACGAAGGTAATGATATTATCCAGATGATTCAAGATTTTCACTTTAGTAGTGCCCTAGGATATAGGTTTGTTTCTTTTGTTTCACAAATATGATCGTGCGTATATGCTTTTTTTCATGTTACAATTTTATTTTCATGGTTTCTATTTAACGTAACTAAACTTTATTTTTTGTCGCTTTGGAAAGTTGATGTAGTTAAATATCTCATTTATGGACGTTTTTCTTTGACTTTCTTAAGCTGTCATAATAGATAATGTTTTTCCATGGCAATAATATTAAAATTCATGTTGGTTCTGTTATCAATTTACTTGATATGATGGGAATGCTCTGTTTTTTCTCATTTAAATATTGTCTGCAAAGGAATATTTTGTTTTCTCACATAATTTAAACAATTTTCACATTGATGTCAGTTATGCTTTTTTGATGTTTGGATTTTTTTGCTTACTAAGTGTTATAATAATTGATGCATGTTGTATTGGCAATATTGAAGCAGGTGATGGCTCCAAAACAGCCAAATACTGGTCTATTTGTCGGATTAAACAGGGGTCATGTTGTGACCAAGAAGGAATTGGCTCCACGTCCCTCAGATCGCAAAGGAGTAAGTTGATTATGTAACAAGAAATTAACACTTTAGTTGGTGTTTTGGATCTAATTTTGCACTTAAAACAATTTGTGCACACGTAGGATAAAATTTACCTATTTTTAGCTTCTTTTATTTCTGTCAAATATAATATGGTTGTGCCTATTCATGGTTCATAAATCCATTAATTTTTATTGACAAAAGAGAAGTGGCATTTGTGTTTACTTTCAATTCTCAACAGCCATCAATTGCTTGGATTACAGACTCCATTTCTTCCCTCTTGTATTTATTTTTGTTAGGAAGGGTGTTGTGAATCTCTCAATATTTTGCAATTTCAATTTATTAGTGGTGCAAAAAAGTGTTTAGATGTGATGCTGTCTCTCACTCGTCACACAGAAAACAAGCAAAAGGGTTCACTTTGTGAGGAGTGTTATCCGGGAAGTTGCTGGCTTTGCCCCCTATGAGAAAAGGATCACTGAGCTTCTGAAAGTTGGTAAGGATAAGAGAGCATTGAAGGTTGCAAAAAGGAAGCTGGGCACTCACAAGAGAGCAAAGAAGAAGCGTGAGGAGATGTCTAGCGTACTCCGTAAGATGAGGTAAATCTTCAGATTCTCTTGCTACTCTTTGTTATGGCATTGAGTTATTGTTATTTGGTAATTAATCTTGCTTTCAGAGACTTTAAGTTTCTTCCTTTAAAGACAACATATAATTTGTTCCATGTTAATATTTTGCTTGCAGGGCCACTGGAGGTGGTGAGAAGAAGAAATGATCTGTAACTTTGCTGCAGAGTCTTTGGTGACTGAACTTTGGTTAACTATCATAGTTATTAGATTTCTTTAGCTTATGTTATTTGCTTTTTTGATGCTCAAATGTTTTGAATTAAAGATGACAAACTGGAAGCAGTGGTGTTTTAAAACTTGTATTCTACTATAACCTTTTCTTTTCTTTTTTTTTTTCCAGAGAAATGTTTATTTGGTTTTCATTTATTGATGCTTTATATTTTTCTAGGAATTCTTCATGTACACTTAAAATAATCACCTAAAAGCTGGTGACGGGAACTTGGTTAGTATGACTGTGAACATTGAGCTGGGGGATGTTTAGAGATACACTTAAAGACTGAATAGCTTGACCGTAGGAAGTAAACTGTATTGCAAGTGGTTGTAGTGGATTTAATTGTAGGATCAAGGTAAGAACAAGAACAATCATAAAATGATGCCATTCGAATTTCTACCTCCTTGTCGTTGGAAATAAAGTGGAAGTTTCCATTTGATGTCTTAAGTTTTGTTTGGGTTGTATGATGTTCATTAAACATAGCAAGGACTTTTAATTCGTTTACTTTTGTTTCAAGTTTCGAAACGTCATTCTATAACTATTGTAATTTGTAGTTTCAGAGTCGAGCGCAATTCCTAACCCAGCCTATCCTAATCCCTGTTAAGCGAAGAGCATTTGGGATAAAAAATGAAGGGCAGGTCAGAGGTCGAAGTTGGAGAAAGTCATGAATAGGACAATTTTAATTAGATTACTTAAGATCATTTATCTAAACTACTGGTAGGATTGGTTAATGATGGCATTAGCGTATTGTAAGATTTTATTAGACTTGTGATGAGGTGATCTGTCTCTCTCACTTAAAAGCCTCTATCTTTCTTTTTGCCCATGGCATTTTGTTTGTGATAAATAAAACTAGGATGACAATTCGTTTTGTAATTGTGAAATTGTGTACCTTGCTCACGGGTTATTCACATTGCTATCCATAAGTGTAATTCGTCTTTGTCCGTGTCAGTTTTCATTTCTCAGGCAAAGCCATCACGTACCCATCCGAAGTAGATCTCATCTCATGCAACGACGCTAACAAGCAGCAGTGATTCCTTGTAATTTAAAACAAAAATTACTGCTTGTATGTAATTGATGATTCATCAAGAAAGCCCCATCATCAAAAATTACAAACTACAAGAGTGGGCAAAATTTATTAAAATAACAAGATGGGAGCAATTGGCGGTAAAAATAATTTTATTGGTGCAGTAGAGAGAACTTGCGTTTGGTAATCATGTTTTAAACCTCTGAGTGATTTTCTCAACTCCTTCTCTACAGTCTCCGGCTACCCGCTTTGCACCTTCTGAGAGGGCAGATCTAAGTTCTGCAGTGCTTTGCTGCAACTCTTGTACAGATCCCCTTGCATTTGTGATGGTGGTGGCTTTAAGTTCTTCAGCCCTCCTACCGGCCCTGGAAGCCCACTCTTTCAGGTTCGAAATGAAGAGCAAAATTCTTTGGATGATTGTATCAATTATTTTTCCAGATTTTCCTCTAACATCATTCGCCATTGCTTTGAGCTTCTCCACCAGGATCTGAGCCCGGCTAACTGTTCCTTCTACAAAGAACTTCTTACAAGTATTAATCCATGTAACTGCAGCTTCGGTCTCTTCGTGTAGGTCTTTGTCAACAACTACTTTAATTCCACGCTTCTCCCAGCGATCTCTTGCCTCCTCCAAGGCTTTTGCTTGTTCTCTTGCTCCTTTAGCCTCGTCCTCCGCCCAAGACCTACATTACAAAAAAAGAGAGAGAAAGAACGTAAATAATTAAATTAGGCACAAGTCCATGTATCATCACAAACAAATCTTCCTTCTCTCTCTCCCCAGATAAGAATGCATATGCATGCTGCATGCACGTTATATGTTAGTCCTTGTATGTATACATGGAAAATATTTTCTTACATTACAAGTCAAGTATGTTAAAGGTTTTATATCCTTCCTTTTTCACCAAAGTCAGTACCTAAGACTAACTGTTAATTATTTGCTTCTTCCAAAAATGAAAAAAAAAAAAATTCATTTACTTCCTTACCTTGCCATAGACAAGGCTTTGCGTTCAACCTCCAGTTCATATTGCAACCTGGCAATCTCCTGGTTTTCATCCTCTGTTTCTTTTCTTAGTTTGTTTATCCTTTCCTTTTCATATGATATCTCAACCTTGTTACTCAGAAGGTTCTCCAACTGCTCCTCCACCTCACGTCTTAACTTCGATAGAATTTCCATTTCTGATTCCATAGCAGCACGCTCCTTCATCAAGGCAATTTTATCCCCTTCTCTCTCAGCTCTCAACCTTTCTAGTTCTTGCCTTGCCTCTTCAGCCATTTTCTCCACTGCATCAATCTTTTCCCTTTCTATAAAAAGCCCCTTCTCAAAACTTGCATTGATATCCTTCTCAACTTCAGATACCAAGGCATTATGAGCTGAAACAGCATTATCTGCAGCAGATTCTGCTTCAATACGTGCAAGTTCCTCGCTAACAATGTCGGAAGCCTCACCGGTTGCAAGTGCAACAGCAGCTTGGGCCTTTGTGACTGGTTTATCTGGCTGGAACAGTCTTGTGCAACCTTTTTATTTAATGAAAAGAGATAGGTTTATTAAATTTCAGATCTGAGATGAAATTTAAACAGAGATGATTGGCGAACGGTACTCACCAAAAGCAAGCGCTATTATTCCCTGTTCTCCTAAAGACAAATCAGCCACAAATGCAGGCCATGTATCTGGGTTTATCTTATCGATGTCAATAAAACCAGAAAGTTGATACAATATCTGTATGTTAGAATCAAGGGGAAATAAGGGGAAAATTTATCAGTGCATCACAACTAAGCGCAAAAACAAAATTTGAAAATTAATTTGAAGAAAAAGTTTCAGTGTAGATAACCTTTCTGTCAGCTTCTGGAAGTTGTCTTCTCTCTAATGCCATCTTCCAACTTACAAGATCCTGACGTGATAGAGGGCTGCAGCACAAAAAATTGATAACTAGAAAAAGAGGGGAAAAACCATGATACCATAAATCACATGAATTGATCTCATTTATGAAGCAGATGAAAACTCAGTATCTATGTCACATTGGTAGAAAGATAAATCTTGTATATTTTTTTATCCATTCGGTATTTTACAATTCTTTTGATTAGATCATATGTGAATTCAGGTAATTAGAATTAATGGGTATTGAATTGAAACCCCAGCCTCCACAGCATGCCTGTGAGGTGTTTCACCATTTGTAAAACTAAAATCTGTAGCTATCATGTGTCAGTACCAGTTAACGAAATGAGAAAACTATGATGGGTCATATTGACTTAGAAAAAGTCAATAGGTCTTAGCACTTGGAAAAAAGTTTTTAAAAAATTAAAGATATTTACTAATATTACAATAATAAGTGGTAAAAAGGAAGTAAGAGAAATTAATGAAGCAGTCAGTCAGCCAGGGGAGTAAAAAACAGCCATATAAAAAATATTTCTGCCTTTGGCTAATAGCAATGGAGGAAAATCAGTATTAAGAAATCCAATAATCTACCAAAAACATAAGACTATATCGCTTGCAAGTTAACATGTCAAATCACCTTTCAGGAGAGAAGAAAAATTGATCAGGGTCTTCACCAAGTAAATCATGATGAGAAAGCTTGCTTGAGATAAATCCTGCTTCTGCCAAACCTGAAACATAAAATAAGTTCATTATGAAGCAACAATAAAACCCCATATAGTAACAGGAAAACTTCTCCACTGAGTTATAAATCTATGACTGAAATCAATAATTACCTTGAATGGATGAAAAATCAGGGTCTTCAGGAGTGATATCGTCAAATGCAAGTTCTGTAAAATTTTCTATATACATTGCAGGATACACTTTTGACATTGGATTCCTGAAAGCAATCGAAAGCCATTCAGATCACAAAGTTACTAAACTTTGGATTTAAGTTTTGTATAGATGCTCAGATGCCAACTTCTGATAAGTATCTAATATTTGCATGTTAGAAGTTAAGTTCCCATATCACATTCAACTTTGAGATACATGCATACCTTGCGAGAGCATTGCTTGCAAACACCAACCAACGAGCATATTCACGACGTGTACAAAGATCGCCAGGTTGTATGTCAGTCTCAATAACCTGAAAAAGAATATATATATATTTTTTGGTTAACACATAGCAAGACTCAAAAGCAAGAATATGAACAACCGATTTTCAACCATATTATTGGGTAACATAAATAATGACAATGCATCTAGCCAGCATTTAAGAGGAAAAAATAGCCAAATCTGATTAAAGGAGCACCTTCAAAACCTGCAGTGCTGCAAGTGCCTGCCCCTGAACTTGATCAACAATTGCAGGAACCAGAACCTTTCCAGGAAGCACCTGTAGAGCTGCAGAAACTATGGATGGAGCAGGTATACCAGTATGGGAGAAGGAACTCCCAGTAGCTGGTGATTCAGAAGGTGAACTACTATTAGTCTCATTATGGCCATATGTCTCTTTTTCATTTGATAAAGAAATAGTCAATGCTGGTACAGAAGTTTCAGAAGAGCCATTTCGATTGATGTTATGCACTTCCAGGGACGAATTACTTTCTTCACCTGAAGCCAGTGACTTTTCACTGCTTTCATGATTTTCTACGGTTGAAGGTGAAACAACTGTCTCTGTATCATCTTCAGGCAGTACTTGAGGTTCTAAAATTGATTGAAGGTGGGCCACAGAATCACTGCTAAAGCCCACTGGATTGGCCGAGTTGGTTGGCTCAACATCTACAAGGTTAACTTCCGTGATTTCAGAAGTTGATTCGGGAAAACTTGCATCAAGGCTGCCATCTGAATCTTTAAGGGTAGGTGCAATATTAAAACCAACAACCTCAGGTTCAGGTAAATTTGGAGAATTTAGAGTTGTGTTGGGGGCAACTGACATGTCATCAGACACTAACGCATGTTGGAAATCATCTTGAGTGGAAACATGATTAATGGATTCGATGCCACTGGATGCATAATTGATATCACCCATGTACGGGATTTCACTGTCACTAGCAATTTTATTTTCACTGGGGACTTCAATATCTTCTGAAGAAGAAAAAACAGTATTCATACCTGTCTTGCTTTCCAGACTGCTGTTGTCTTCATACATATTGTTTCCTGCATCTCCATCCTCTTCAACTTTTTCCCCCTTGCAATCAGATTCCAATAAAACCTCCTGCTCAGTTGTCAAGGGTTTCATTTGTTCTTCTGGTCCTGTATTCAAGAATATAGAAAATCACAAGCATCACTAGACAATAACATAGAATAATCAGCCACTTAGTGAAATTCATTCTAAGGAAAGCAAAATGGGTTGACCACCCACTTGAAGTGCGCCGCTTGCCTACAGACAATGCAGCAAAGGTAAATCCTGTGAACAAAACCACTCCAGCAACTCCAGCTCCCACAATCCCTGAAAGCAAACTACTTCACAAGTGTTATTAGTTCATACAAATGGAAGCCCATTAGCCAGAAGGATGCCAACATGCAAAAACCAATTTCAACCAACACACCCCAAGTTTTCCGTATAGACAAATGTTAGATTACTCAAGGTACAGAAAACACTATAATTCAATACGAGACGCAACTCAAAATTCAAGTAATGTGTTCAATTATGTCAATCCCAACATGAATCGCAAAAGAAGAGCATTTGATTTCCCCTTCACAAATAGCGTAGTTACAATATTACACATCTTCTCGCTCACGAACACAAGCTTCATTTAAAATTCCAGAGCTCTCAATTGTACCCATTTAAGCTAGCGTTACACATTTACTGTGAAAAAAAAGTCTAAAATATTCTATAGAATCCATATAGGATCGAATTTTCTTTTTATCTTATTGCGGAAACTAAATATTGCGTTAAAAAGAAAAAAGAAAAAAGACTTAATCTTTTATACCTCCAAACCATTCCTTCCTCTGCGATTCAATAGATTGTTCACCATTATTATCCGACCCGTTCCACCCGGAAAAAGCATCAGCCGTGGAGCCCGACCGGGACGATAAACTCCCCCTACGAGGCCGTTCACCTCTCGGAGCAACACAACGTACACGAACCGAACGATTCGGCTTCTTGAAATGAGACTGACTAAGAACAGCATGGGAATTCCGGCTATTCCTATAATTGAGAGCTAATCGGAGCTGGAGAGAGCTCGGAGACCACGTTACTGTGGTAGAAGCCATTGAAAAAGTTCCTTTTTGATTGTATTGAAAATTAAGAGGTTTTATGAAGCAGATATCTAGGGTTTTGTTTGGGGTTTTGTGCAACTATCAGACAAGAAGCAATTAGAAACTCAAGAGTCATGTCTGATTTCATTTATTTCTGTGTTTATCTTTTTCTTTCACTGAACAGTTAGTTTTAGTGAGATGTCCGAAAAAACAAAAAGATACGAAATCTGTTACCAACCGGCAACTGGTATATTACACGGAATTTCAACTTTGGAAACGTTACCCAACTCTCATTAATCACCATTTTTAGCTCAAAAACGTCTTCTTTTCACGACTCTACAACAAAATCAGACGAGGAATACAAATATTTCTTTTTTTTTTAATTTATAACAATTACTTTTATGATTTAAATAGGTATTTATCCAATAATTTTTTAATTTTCACTAATTTTATTTAGTACCTCTATTTCTAGAAAGAGTAAAAGAGGAATTCACTTACTTTTTAAATAAACCTAGTCTTACATAAATTGATATGGTACTATTCATTAATTATACATATTCTATATGATTTGGTGATAAACATGATTATCATAAAAAAAAATCATCCCATGATATGATTTGGTGATAAAAACGTATTAAACAACTAGTTATCATGAGTTTGATATTCAAATTTTAAAAAATTTACCTTATTAAAATATCAAAAATTGAAGGTTTAAATTATATTAATTCTAATTTTATATTTTTAAGATCATCCTTAAATATATTAGAAATCATATAAAAATTATGTATTTAATTTTTTATTTGATTAGATATTATATATTAAATAGATAGAGTTGAATTTTGCGAACTCTATGAAGTATGAACTTATCATAAAACAATTAATTATGAACTTAAATGTGGATTAATATAAATTTAAAAACAAATAAAGTGATGATTCAAAATATTTCTTCTAGCACGTGTTAGATTGACAAGCGTACTGAAGATGACAAGACATAAAATAACGTTTGTAAAAACTGTGTCCAGGCGCAATAACGCTGCTTGTACAATGCTACTGACTGAAATGACATTTCAGTAGAAAGAGATAGTTGAATATTATTATTAAAATAATAAAATCACGATTTTAAAAAATAATTTCGATTTTAAATAAAATCAAAAATAATAAAATAATAAAAATATTTAATTAATTTTAATCTATTTTAATTAATTTTATTAATTTATAAAAATATTTTAAATATTTTATTATTTATATATTATTAAAAATTTTATTTTTA
>JAVXUL010000021.1:10285613-10297513 GCA_035590515.1 Trichilia minutiflora | reverse complement strand
TTTATTATTTATATATTATTAAAAATTTTATTTTTATGTTTTAATTTTTTAAATAAAAAATAATTTTAATTAAAATCACAATTTTGTTAACCTTTTAAACATCAAATCAGTTTTACGTATTTTTGAGTTACAGCAAATAAAATTGTGAATATGGATGCTCACGAATCTTATGGTAGTCCTCGCATTCGCATGGGGGGGCCCTCAATGACTATCTGCTGAGTACCAGAACCTCCACCCTATAAGGATGGTATAAAATGTAAAAAACGGCAGCGTATTTAACGAATTGATACCAAGCAATGTTAACAAAGAAGAAAGATCGTGCATGGCTGCTTGCAAATTTGAAACGGATCGTCCTTCTTTTAAATTAGAAAATTGAAACGGAGAATGTTAAAGCTGAAATGACTCACTTTCTGCCCAGCATACCCAACCTTGCGTATTGTAACATACTCTCCACAACGCAATGCTCCGCCACCAGCAAATTCTACCTGTAAAGAATCATCACTCAAGCACTATTTAAAATTCACCTAAAATATTGGCTATTTCATGGATAGTGACTAAGCGACCAAGATGAATCGAGAACTAAATAGGGGCAATACAGAAAGTAAACCATATTTTTAGTCAGAAAAACAATAGGAACTTCATCAACTTTCATCAGGAAGGTATTTCAGCAAGTTCAAAAGAACGGTACCGGGATACACTTAATGCTGACAAACAGATTCAAATAGGCCATTCTTAGATCACCACCAAGGACTGAATTACGTAGTGGAGCTGGGGTTGAGATTGGTAATAAAGAGCACATGCCACTCTCTGTTTTTCCTACTTCATCATTAATCCATGCTATTTCATAATCTCCTAACTGAAATTGCAGTAGTATCATCGAGAAGAAGATATGATGCAAGGTAAAAAAAAAAGTTATCGAGCATTTATGATTTACAGAAGTGCTTACCTTCTTGAGGAGCACATTACTCATCAATTTCTCGGATACTTGCACCTACATGATATGTGAGGAAGAAAAACGAATTTTGCTTCTAGAATCACTGATTCATATGACATGAGGAGAATCTAATTATTTTCTTAATTATACCTTATAGGCACATAAGTCTGAGGTGATGTCGATTGATTCTTCAATTTGTAGAGTATAAACGTGAGGACAAACATGCTTTAAGCAGTGTTGTTTCGGATTTTTAGTGGCCTCAGGTGATCCATGGACCAAAACCTTCAACAATCATAGATCACAAGCTTAAGCATAATAACTCAATGCCCCACAGGTTCCTCAAAATGTTCTGGTAGTTCACTAGGAATTATTAATTAAATACTGATCATCAGAAATGACAATGCAGAAGAAATGTTGCTGTAACTGGCTCTAGCCCACTCAGCAAATGGAACACCTAATGACTGATCTAAATATTTCGATATGAACAGTCATTCTTAAGTTCAGCAATGTACAATCTCTAGATCCAATCTACTTTTGGCATACCAAATCTCACAGGCAAAACTACTCACTAATAATAGAAAATTGTCATGCTTCCACCAAAATAGCATTGCATTTCGTGCCATATATAAGAAACTTCAAAAAAAACTATATGCAAAATGGCAGAAGCAAGTTAAGTGATTGTATGCTCATTTAACATGCGCATAGTAACACAAGGAATCCACAGCCTGTAATAGATGTAAGTGAATATAAATGGCAATAGTAAAAGACAAGTTGCCAGCATAAAGAATTATTCATACAAGCTTCAAAGGGGCCACGTAAGCTAGAATTGTTTTGATTGATCGGCCATCAGCATGCCCCTCGTAGTCCATCTAAATCAGCAAACACTTCACTTGCACCAGATCATATTGACATATGACTTAAAAGTAAAAAAGCAAACCAATGACTTCATTAATGGCAAGAATTCAATATGATTCCTACCCTTAGGGAGGAAAGAAAAAAGACAAAATAGGAAAGACAATACATAGACATTGTGAGAAGGAAAAAGTATCCATTGCAAGAATGTGCTTGGTGAGACAAATGATCCTAATACATCTATTTCCTCCATGAGAAAACATTTTCTGATGAAACAGAATAGAAATGATTCACAAGTTTAATAGGTACTTCTATGCACCCCATTAAACAAAACCATAAAAAGGCATCTGCATGATCTACGATTATGTGATCTTAAAATGGTAGGGAATGGGTAGCACTTTACAGAATAACTTGAAAGAGATTTAACTTACTGTTAATTCATTAGATATAACTTTCGAAGGCCGTACCAAGAATCAAACTAGCAGAACCTTCATCAAGTTTTCCATCATCCCCACCAACCTGGGGACAAAGTTGAACTACAAGACGAAACAACCACCCTCCACAATGCTGAATAATCAGAGTAAATAAAAGTTAACTATCAGATCTTTTACAACTTCTTCCCATTACGAAATAAAGAGAGCTGAATATTTGAAGCAAACAATCAATAAAGATAAATGAAGGAGGTAAATGCATCAAATTGAACACTTACCAGCATAGACCCTTGGTCCATGTCTTCATCCTTGATTACATAATCATCAGGATTTATAACTTCACCAAAATCATCCCACTCAGAAGTGTTGTCGTAGAAAGGAAACATTGCAGTAACACTAGTAGACGGAGGAACAAATCCATCAATAAATGTGTCCCTGTATCCTCCCCTCTGAGGCTCAACCACTGCAAGGTATAATGACAATACTATACACTAGAATTTATATTAATGGCTAATTCGATATATTCTTGAATGACACCGAAACAAGGGATTCCGCTTCTTCATGAATAAAGAACCACTAAATGGTTACCATTAAACAACACATAAGATAAATGAGAATTTTTCTTTCAGTATTTGAATTGGAGTAACTGACACCTAAGATGACACTCATGAGCAGACAATATAAGGGACATGACAAACTCAGAACGGACAACCACAGGAGATGTTTATAAATGGAGGGACACATGATAATTTGAGTTTCCAAATTGTGTAAAAGAACCTTAGAAACAACAATGAGTATGACTTGGATTTTTGCGAATGCTGAAAGGATACTAGTATGAAGGCACAAGAGCAAACCATATATTGATTTTGTTTTTTGTGATCTTTTCAAACTATAGAGATCTTACAACCCCTGAGATCCAGTGAAAAGGCAAGCAAGTGCTGCCAGTGCCAGTCAAAATAACATTTTCACCACATAAATAGCATGTAAGATAGCCCTTGGTTACAAACTGATAGTGAATAAAACGAACCAATTGAATGTAAAATCATTGGTCCTAAAAGGAGAGATGATGTGAATGGATTTCAATAGGTAAAAATAAATCATGAAATTGTGATATGTTACGTTAAGTTAACATTTAAAAGCACGTCACAAGATATTATGGAAGGTAAAAGGGATGAATTTTCATGCTTCCAGAGGTAAATAGACTTTGTGGTCCATCCCTAAACAAAGCAAGCTCCTTCCAAAAGGAAATAGTTGAATACCAAAATACAAACTTGAAACTTGAAAATTCATCAACTTCTAAGAGGAAAAACTACATAGAAATGAACAAAAGACACAGAGCTAGTTGTAGGAAATGAATAACAGTACCATCTATAGGAGTATTTGCATTGTAAGTATCAATAACCATTGGGTCACTTGTATTATCGTCAGGCCCAAGAGATGCTTTAGATTCTTTCTCTTTGATGAGACTAGCTTTCAGAGCTTCTTCCTTTTTTAATAGGTTTTGCTCGTCTTCATAAGCAATTAACTCCTCTTCAACCAACGGAACCCTCTTGGACTAGTTGACTTTAACAACTTTCGGAGGAGGATCAGCCTGAAGCATGCAGCCAATGTACCAAACTATAAACATACCGCTACATGTTAGCACGTAGATAGTAAAACTGCTTGACTCAAAAGCTTAACGTCGTAGGTAAAAGCTCAAACAATATTAAGCTCTAACAGCACCCCTCACATGAAGACCAATACCAAACAGGCATGTTAAGTGGACCAAGCCCAAACAGAGACAAAAGTCAAAACCAAACGTGAATGCAGCCACATGGGGATTCAAATACAAGAGCCACCATGTAAGCAAAAACGCTTGACTCCACAGCTTAGGTTTGTAGGTAAACTCCTAAACAGCAATATAAAACATACATGAGCAAGGAAACTCATAATTATGGTATTATCTGTATGCAAATATAGTAAAAGTATGCTACTGTTGTAATAATTATCATTTTATAGAAACATCAAAAGAAAGCGACTCAATTGTCAATACCTTCCTTTTGTGTGTGGACAGAGTTATGTGAGTGCACCTTACAAACATAACTCTAGATAAAACTGGCAAAGGAACATATAGGTGCCATAGACTAAAAAAATAAAGGATTGAATATGGCTTATTTGGTTGCCGGTTCAATTCAAAGCACAATTTAAACAGCATTCATAATACATTTTAAAATCAAAAGCATCATCAGTGTTGATCCTTCATGCATGGATAGACTAAAAACAAAGAATTCCAAATTACCAGACAGCAGACTCAGTGAGTTAAATACCAAAAGGCTACTGATTAGTATAAGAAATATTACAAAGAAGAAGATGAAAAGCTTACTCAAAATCACACTTTATTGTTTGAAAACAAATAAAATTTGCACGGCTGCAATGAATCAATTATAATGAGATGACAGCTCTCCAGCTTCAAGTATACAAAATAAAAGACACAGGATCAGTCATCAAAATGTTTATCAATAACAGAACATAAGAAGAAACAGAATTTTATATAGACAATTTGATATCACAGGTTCTGGTAGCATACCTGGCCTCTCAGTAAAAAGAGCGAGATTCTTGACGTCACTTGCCCATTCAACAAATATATCATGAGAAAAACCTGCTTCCAAACTAGCCATGGATGCGAGGACCACCTAAATAAGACATAAAATTGACCCTATCACAAATAATAAGCTGAGAGAGAAACACAATTCGGTTTTTGATGTGTAAAGGTCAACCTCTGGACCATGAGGAGCTTTGTCAAGCTCACTCTTGTTAATTAAAAGGTTGATATGCCTGCAAATGAAGATATAAATTCCAGTAAGGAACTGCTGCCTGATATAAGTCAATATTTATGTTACTTATGATAATACAAATTTAAAATAGTTCAATACAGAGAATGCAGTGCACATTTTGTTGCAATCAGAGGAATGCAAGCCAAAGACAGCAAGGAAACCGCTAATAATGGAAAATATGGAGTAGCAATTCAAAAATGTATATCAAAAGAGCCACATACTTTAGAAGGAAAGCATTGTCACGTGAATTTGCGAAGCACTTTGTTATGGCATCACCCATCCACTCCAAGAAACTCTTTACATAATATTGTGCTTGACGCAACTTAAGTGAGAAAGAAGATGGGATAGTTCAAGGAATTTTCTGTCCAATACGGCAAATTTGATCAGGATTCAATTTTTATCGTTGTGGTATTGTTAACTAGGTTTAGAAAAATGTCATTCCTAATTCGCATCTTCCAGTATCAAGATGAGTTCCAATTCTCTACCAGCAGTATTCACTGGAAGTAATACATTCCCACCCGCTTTTAAAGTTTTCAAGATAGTATCTAAAATAAACAAAGAAATTAGTGTAAGAATCTTTGAATCACATTCATCTGAAGAATCATTATGAACATTACTGCAAGTGCAATGTGCCAAAATAAGTGTCTTACTGTCATGTGCTACAATGGCCAATGAAAAGAACTATGCTGTGAACAAAAGTATCAAACACCACAAAATAATATACCATGAAAAATCTCTCTTTGCCGTTTAAGAGGTTGAATGTTCAAAGCATTAGAGGCATCAATAATTAGAACGGCAGGCCGAACAAAAGATTCTACTACAGTTCCATTTAAATGCCTGATAAAAAACACACACCAACAAGTAGGATTTGCCTTGTTATTTGACATAAAGGTATTGTATGACCGCACATAGTGCTGAGGGCACATCCTTTTCCGTGTGACGTTTGTAGTCAACAGCATATATAACATCTTCTCCGTCCTTTGTTATCTTCCACACGGTACCTCCCAAGAGATGACCAGCCACATGTGGTGCAATAACAATCCCCTCTCCCTTCCCTAATAATGGTCATCGGCCTAATTAAACCCATTTATGGAACATGGATTGATGAATTGGTTAGCTAGCCATTCTTACCGAAATTTTAGCAGATAGATGACAATTCTGACAGTAGGCACCCTAGCTAAAATCCAATTCATACATTTCAATTTCAAAACTAAATCAATTCAATTTAAATTATAAAATATAATTTAAAATAATTTAAATTTATGATTTAAATTATATTATAAAATTATTAATATAATAATTTATTACTATTAATTTTATAATCTCTTATCAATATTTAAAAAAGAGAATTCAATGAATACTTTTTTTTCAATACCTCATAAATGATTTTTCTTTTTTTAATTATTACCATATAAAATAAATAAAGATTATAAGTATAAAATTTAAAATAATAAATAAATAACAATAGCATAATATTAAACAATTTGTTTTACTGTTTTGTTATTTAAAATTAAACAGCAATTTACAAATATTAATTTATAAATTGATTTAAAAAAATTTTTAAATTAATTCAAATTATTAATTTTATTAATTTAAATTTATTTGAAATAGATTGATTTGAAAATATCCCCTCTAATCTTAGCGAGGTACTAGGGAATAGGTTATTATAATCCAAAAGTAGGAATGCTCAGAATTATTTCTAGGTATTAAAGGTGTTGCTTCTAACCCAAATGTATAATGAGAATACAAATATAACCCTACATATAAATCACGCGTCTTCCCCGATGGGCCACATCGATTTTTTTATTTTGTCACATAGTACTACAAATCTACTCTGAATGGAAATCCAACGATTAAATTGCCGAATGCCAACGAAAGACTAATTTCAACTTTTTAAGATTTTAATTTTATTGATAGAAATTTTAAGTCTCTTACTACAGATTATAACTTTACAATGATTATCTTACCCAATCCCGAAAAAAATTATTTTAAAAATATAAATAATTAAAAACCTTTCTTTATAACAGCTTGCCAGCTCTGAGCGGCCTTCATAACTGCTTAAAAAAAAAAACCTATAACTACTTACATTTGTAATTCAAGAGGTGTACATAACTTTGGCCCAGAACATTCAATTTTTCTCTCTTTCTTTTACAAAGAACTATATAAATTTTTTTAAAAAATTCACATAAATTTTCATTTCTTTTCGGTGCCAGCCAGGCCAATGCAAAGGGAGATTCCACAAAAGTACACATTAAAATGTTAATTTCCTACTTGGGTTTTCGAGGATAGATTTTCCATGCAGCTTTACAACTTTCAATTGGCTCTACAAGCTCCACTGTGACAATGGACTATAACGATAAAATGGTTTAGACTTCAATTTGGCGTGCTTTATCATTGACATTAGGCACCGTTCCTTCCCATAACTCAGTTAGCTCCTTCCTCATCCAGGACAGAACAATTACAGGTCCTAAAGTAGAAGGCACCTGTAGCCAACAAAAAGTTGGAAGAAAAAATAAGCACAAGCAAGAAAGAATGCGATGGAGCTCCAATAAAATGACTGTTAAAAAAAGATTACCAGATAGAGAAGAGCAGGTTGAGGTGAGTGAGTCAACACTCCAGCAGATAAAGCAGCTACAAGTCCGATAGCATATCCAGGAAGGGCAAACGATATGTATTTGTGACCCTTTGATGAATGTAAATCGGACAAACCAAGTGTATCTCTGCTCTTTCGATGATCAAAGCAGAGGACCAGTGCCAGAAGCATGGCAGGCATTGCCTACAACAAAAAGAAGATAAGAAGAAGAAGAAGACATAATCAAAGAAAAGATAATAGACAACAACAGCACAGTTGCATTGTTCACATTGTGGAACAAGAGAACAGTACATATGTCAACGAGTGTACATATGTCGTTAATTATTGACATAGTATGTCAATGAGTGTACATACGTCGTTAATTATTGACATAGTATGTCAATGAGTGTACATACGTCGGTAATTATTGACATAGTGCGTGCATTTGTCATACACAATAATGAGCAAAGATTCAAACGAAGCCAAACAATACTATCATTATGCATTGATAGCCACTGAAAGATATATACAAGAAATTGCAACCTCAGTCAATCGATAGTCACAAAGATTAGCAGATGATATTTAGAACAGATAAAACAATCCTTATTTCAGATATTCCAGCTGACTAAAGCCTCCACAGAAGGATACAATACCAGTACTATCATAAGTCATAACCATTGAGTTAAATAACGAAATTTTAACAACACACCAATTTCCAAAAAAGGAATAAACTAAAATTCAGCATGAAACACGAAAATCAAGCCAAGCAAAATGGTATAGATAAAAGTAACAAAGCATGTCTCACGAAGACATCAACAAAAGGATAGCAAAAATAAATTGTGCCATTTGAGGAAGTTATAGTGGCAAGGAGGATAGATATTGCAGCTATTCTATCAAGAGATCTATGCAAAAATGAGATTTAATATTTTATTGCTCATCCAGCCGAAGCCCAATGTGAGTAAATGAACACGTGTGAGTATACATGCATTTTTACATGTGAAGCACATAAATCATGCAGTAATGAAACAACATATTCATGTTAAGTTCAGCATTCTGACAAAGAAACAATATACTGGTTCCACCACCAGCAGTATACAGCATTGAAAACCATATACAAAGACAAGATATTGTTTGTACCTCAAAAGCGTTCATGCATTGTGGATGCACATGGACATCCACCCATGGATCTAATTGAGAAGCAAAAGTTTTTGGTAAACCATTTCACAGTTAGAAAGGATCAAATGCAAATAACAAATAATGACTTATTGTAAAATTATAAAAAAGTTAGTCCAGAATGTTGGTCATACTGTGCTACAAGCATAGATATAATGAAGCACGTGGCCAGATATTAACATAGAACCCAATGAATTTTTCAAACATGAGACTCAACTGGTGATTTTGTGAGAATCCATATTATATCAACTAGAAGCTCTAAGACTATGATAAAGACATGGGGCATGCACCCAAAGTATCATACAATATGCCAACACATGAATGCAATGCACAAAACTGAACCAGAAGCACCCCACCCAGAATATAAGTTCAAAACAGCATGGTGAACTCCATCTTGCAACTTGAAGAAGGAATTCTCCACTGGATAAAAGAATGCCGTCAGTCAAACACAAATATTGCACTTACTGATTGACATAATGCTTTTTGACCAAACAAAATAGCAGAAACCACCTTGAATATTTTTAGTGGTCCATTCATGCAAAACTAGGAACAGAAAGTTAAATGTTATACAGGTCTGCACGGTTATACTAGTACTACAGTAGTTATAACACAAGTTTTGAATTTGACAAATACAGAACCATTGAAGTAAACGTTATTCATACCATGTCACCAAGACCAAGCATCATAAAGTCTGTGGCATGTCCTCCAGGTATCACTCCACCAAACAAATTCCTGGGAAATACAATTTTCACTGGCAGCTCCAGCTTCTTTGTTATTAGTTGCAACCCAGGAAGACTCAAACTATTGGCCACAGTGTGAACAGGATTTGATGCCTGCTGTGTTGCTACTGATACCATGACATTGGCCCCAAAAAATCTCTCAGAGAAAAACACCCAGAATACGTCATATACGAACAAACATAAAAGGAGCATTGCACATATTTTGATGTTTGGAAGGCGCACATGGCTCACAAATGCAATGCAAATAGCAATGCCCAACAAATTGTTCAATATCCAATGCCCAGAAACTAGCCAAGCAGCAACTAAAGAAGTGCAAGCCAACAATAATAACCATTGGATTCGTGTGAATGACTTTGAACAGCATCGTGACACAAATGGATCAGACAAACCAAACTGCGACCTAACATAGGTGACATAAGGGGATAGACAGAAGAAAAGGGATGAAACAGAGGCAACTGCTGTTAAGGCAGTGAGGAGTTGTGAGACTGAAGAAAACAAGTAAAACATCAAAAGCAAGCTACAGGAGCTCATTACTGGGATCATTAGTGCTTGGGACCTGTCTAACATAATGGATGCTTCAGACAAGTCACGGTTTCGCTCCATTTCTTTACTATAATTTAGAGCACGAAATGCAGATCCAAATGTCACAGCTACCGCAGTCACAATGAGGGTGACAGGTGCAGGCTCCAGAAGATACAAAAGTTTCCATAAAGACTCCATAACAGAATAAGAAAAAATTCTCCCAAACTAAATATCTTATGCTCCTTGATGTAGCCTATAAAACTAAAGTTGGATTTCTGCTCTGATAAACACTTAACAAATAAATATGCAACCTGCAAAATAATCATTTCAAATAATTTAACATTAGAAGCATGTAGATGCTATAACTGGGAAATCAGCATCTAAATTGACCAAAGAGCCTTGTTTTTGGCAAATTACATATCAGAAGTATTAAAAACAATCAAAATAACAATAACAACCATAAAACTGGTTACTTTCTCAAAGTTTTGCTTGCAGCCTAACGGAAAATATTCTAACATGAAACCAAAAGGGAAAAAAATCAACTCAAAATCAAGTACACGCCAACACCATTTTATCCTACATGCATTTGGTTACAAAGAAAAAAGAAAAGAAAACAAAGATAGGCTGGCACCTGATGCATCAAAAGCTTGCCTTAAATGGAGTGTAACACAACTAATACTTGGCCAATCTGAGTGCAGTTCAGATGAATATTTCAATTTTCTTAATCAAACCAAACAGAGGTTCCCAATTTCTAGGGTTTAGAAATCGTAAAAAAAAAAAAAGAACTTAACATATCTGGCCACGTTCACAGATGAAATCGAATTATGTTTGCAGATTATCAAAGATCTTCAACAAGCAAGTAATTAAAACTATAAATTATGAATTTTGAGGGATTGTAATAGAAAAGAATCAGTAGAAATGAACAAACCTTGGACTGGGAAGTGTTTGTAACTTGCAAATACGTCCTGCTGCCTGCGGATTAACAAGGTCTCCTTCCTCGTTTGCTGTATAACGAAGGCAATTACTAAAGAAGCTAAATTACAACAAGGCCCCGGCATTTGCACTGTTATATTATTTGTCAACAAGCGTTTTAATATTCATTTTTAAAAAATAAAGTTATCATTTTTTAAAATTAGAAAATAATTTATGGTTATTCTTTATTATTTTAAATACATATTTTTAAAAATTTTATTATTTTAAATATATATATATATATTTAAAATTTTATTTAAAAAAAAGATTATAAATATTTAAATTTAAAATTTATAAATTAAAACAGCAAAAGATAAGGATGGTAGGGAAATTCCTATCGATTCAACTAAAATCGATATAATTTGTTAATTTATATTATTTAAATTAATTTAAAATTTTTTTAATTAACTTATAAATTGAAATTTTACGACATCCATATTCATAGATGAATTAAATTATAAATTGAATTAAATTTAATTTATTAATCTACATCAAATCCGATATGCACGATGAATACAAAAGCATTAATAGAAAATGTAATGAAGTTGTCACACCTCGACCCATGGGACCCATCTATGATAGACGCCACAAACCTCCAGGATGTACTCAATCACACAGAATATCCCCTGTAAACCTGTAAGGCATTCACAAAAAAAAACACTTTAAATAACAAAGCATCCAAACACCCAAACGCCATAAGCATAATCCAGTGTTACAATTATTTCAAAGAAATAAAATGAGCGCGCACATTAGATAAAACATTCATCCTGAATCAAATCCATAGGGAACAACCTGTCCCAAAAATAGACTTACATACACATTTCAAATCTGTTCATAACTAGTAAAAGTTCAACATCAACAGAAAATCAAATGGACACCAGTGGACTATGG
>JAVXUL010000021.1:10257377-10268730 GCA_035590515.1 Trichilia minutiflora | reverse complement strand
ATAAATTTTTATAAATATAAAATAAAATAATCTTAAATTTAATTTTTAAAGATTAATTTATAAAATTTTTAATATAAAATATTATATAATAAAGTATTAAATTATAAATTTAATTTAAAATATTTAATTATTTTAATTTAAGTATTTATATAATAAAAATTAGAGATTTATACAATAAAAATTAAATAATTAGATGATAAAAATATATATTTTTATTTTTAATAAAAGAAATTTTTATCACTTTGATATTATATAGGAGTTTTTGATTTTAAAAATTTTGATAAAAAAGTATTTAATATTTAAAAAAATATATTTTTTAATTACTAATAAAATATTTACCATTTAAAAAAATCAGTAGAGCCATTTGTCATTCTTCCGAAAAAAATATCCTGAAAAAATGGGCCCACTTTGACATTTACGTCATATCCTTTAGAGTTATTTCATCCAATGACGAAAAGGTAATTTCACCCTACCAGAAGTCCAGAACCCCATCAAATCACGCGAAACTTTAAATAATCCTTCATATTCTATCAGACACAAACAGGCGAAACAGCTCATGTGTATCCTCAACCGCCCGATACCGCCACCCCTGTCTGTTGCCAGTATTGCAGACGAAATTCCCGAACTGCCCTTTTTATTAAACGTCAGTTAAAATAAAAAATTAAAAAGAATGCAATGCCCAATATTTAAAGGATCCTCCCCGTGTTGTGCCCATACGACACCGTCTCGTCCATCGTCATCGTTTTCCACGCGACCCTTGTCGTCTCGAGTCATTTGGACCGAAAAGCTCAGAACAAGGAGAGCTAAAGTAGCAAGAGAGAGAGAGTTGAGATTTCGTTCTAAATTTAGGGCAATGCCTCTTTCTTCAACTAGTGGCGGTGGCGGTGGCAGTGATAACGATTCGCTTCGTAATTTCAAGCTAAACGAGTGTACTTTCTTGGCCTCTCTCATGCCGAAGAAAGAAACCGGTGCTGATCGTTTCATACAGGCCAATCCTCACTTTGATGGACGTGGCGTCGTTATCGCGATTTTTGGTACTGGAATCGCTTTGCCTGAGTTGAAATGAAAAGAAAATTTTATCTTATGTTGGTTAATTTTAATACTGGTTTTGTGTTAGCAGATTCTGGTGTAGACCCCGCTGCTTCCGGTTTGCAAGTGACATCAGACGGGAAGCCCAAAATATTGGATGTTATTGACTGGTATTTTTTTTCTGAGATAAGTGTTTTGACAGTAAGTTTTCCTTTTTGAATTGTTATTATTGTTTTCAGTACTGGAAGTGGAGACATTAATACGTCAACTGTGGTCAAGGCTGATTCGGATGGTTGTATTCGTGGAGCTTCTGGTCAGTCATATTGAATTCCTTTTCATTTTATTCTTTTACTTATGATTATCTATGTAGTGCAAAAATTATGTGGTATGGATTGATGGGGAAGTTTTAATGCAGGTGCTACTTTGGCTGTCAATTCTTCATGGAAAAATCCGTCTGGTGAATGGCATGTGGGTCACAAAATGGTATATGAATTATTTACGGACAAACTGACTTCTCGTTTGAAGGTGAGTGATGTTTTTCAGTATATTGAGTGGTTGAAATATGTTAACTGCATTATTGATCTCAAGGTTTACGAAGATTGGCTGATAACCAAATTTTCTATCTTGACCCTATATTTCTTATTCGCCAGAAAGAAAGAAAGAAAAAGTGGGATGAGAAAAACCAGGAAGCAATTGCCAAAGCTGTGAAGCATCTTGATGAATTTGATCAGGTGGTTAAAGCGCTCTGATTAAATTTGGCTCGAAGCTGTTAGAATATGGAAGTTTTTGGTTTATCTCGACCTTAATCTTTTGTTTTGAAATCATTGAGCATGATTCTTACATGCAGAATAGTTTGCAATTATTGGAAATCATTGTTGAGTTGCTTATGTGCAATTGTTATTGCCACTTCCTTTTACAGTCAGACACATTTTATGCTTTTATGCAAAGCTTGATGCCTTGATCATTTGCTTTAATCAGTTTTGCACCAAATTTCACATTCAATAAGGCCATAACTTTCACTGGAACGAATAGCATTTTGATGTGCTAGGATTTACTCATTTTCTTGTTACTTAGAACTACAAACTAGTTGGCATTGCTTTATCTGTGTGGTTTTAAAGCATGTATTGTTATTTCTCTATTCCTGTACGTCACTTAGGTTAATATCTCTTTTCCCAGAGACACAAGAAAGTGGAGGATGCAAACCTGAAAAGGATTCATGAAGATCTCAAAAATAGAGTGGATATTCTAAGGAAGCAGGCTGAGGTGTGCCTCAAGAGCTTTGATTTATTTATCACATGAATTTACTCTCTTGCTTTGAAAGTAATTATGTTTGTAAATTCTAGAGTTTTGATGACAAAGGACCTGTCATCGATGCTGTGGTATGGCATGATGCGGAAGTATGGAGGGTTGCACTTGACACGCAGAGTCTTGAGGATGAGCCAGATCATGGGAAACTTGCTGACTTTGATCCACTTACTAATTATAGGTATGACTGGTTGATGTTGATAATATGATGTAGTTGAAAATTCTTAGTTCTCAATGATCCTATGCATATGATTTGTGTATGCTGTATTACTATGCAGTAGAAATGTTCTCAATTAGATAGGATCTGAAAGTAGTCACCAGTTTTTAATTCATGCCACGTGCAGGGATTTCTGGGTTCTATATATGTGTGTGTATGTTCTGAATTAAACAAATCTTTGTTTATCTTAAAATATTTTTAGTTTCCCTCTTACATATGTATTTTAACAAGTTGTTTATAACTATTTCAAAATTATCCTTACAGGATTGAACGGAAGTATGGCGTATTTAGCAAATTAGATGCCTGTACATTTGTAGTTAATGCGTATGAGGAGGGAAATATCTTAAGTATTGTAACAGATAGTTCCCCTCATGGCACTCATGTTGCTGGTATAGCTGCTGCTTTTCACTCTGAGGTACCTATATTTAAGTTGTTCCGCTTGTGGCAATTTGATTTCCAGTGAATCAATTTTGACATTTCTGGTGTTTTAGGAGCCTTTGTTGAATGATATTGCACCTGGAGCGCAGCTAATATCCTGTAAAATTGGAGACTCCCGCTTAGATTCGATGGATACAGGAACTGGCTTGACAAGGGCATTGATAGCTGCTGTGGAGGTTGATTATAGTTTATCGAAAAAGTAGAAGCATTTAAATATGATTTCTCTGTTCACAATGATGGTATCATTGGCATTTTGTTTCCTAGGTAGCCTTTTTTGTGGTTAATGCTGAATACATATAAGCATGTCTGCATATGTGTTCATTGTTGCAAGGTGAAGTTTATAGGGGGCTTTTAAAGTGTGATATGCAGCATCTAAGTGATGGCCTTTACACATGTTGTATGCAGCATAAATGTGATCTCATCAATATGAGTTATGGGGAGCATACATTACTACCAGATTATGGGCGCTTTGTTGACCTTGTTAATGAAGTATCTTCTCAAAGCCTACTTAATCTTGGAAAACAATCTTTTATCCTTGTATTTTTTGTTTCATGCTCAACTATGGATTGGATCTTGCTAATGCGTCCAAATGTAGGTCGTGAATAAACATCGTTTGGTCTTTGTGAGCAGTGCTGGCAACAGTGGGCCAGCATTGAGTACTGTTGATGCTCCTGGTGGTACCTCTTCAAGCATTATAGGAGTGGGTGCATATGTCTCTCCTGCAATGGCTGCTGCTGCTCATGCTGTAGTTGAACCTCACGGTGAAGGCCTCGAGTACACTTGGTATGTTAACTTTGTTTAGTCTGATCTTGACCTAGAGAAGTGAGTCCAGACTCTTGTGTCTTTAGGACATTGTTTCTCATTTTCGTTTGGATCATGTATAAATGGTTTAAATGGGATGCAGGTCAAGCCGAGGACCAACTGCTGATGGTGATCTGGGAGTCTGCATAAGTGCTCCTGGTGTGGCTGTTGCTCCTGTCTCTACATGGACTCTTCAAAAACGCATGCTTATGGCTGGTACATCAATGGCTTCTCCTTCTGCTTGTGGGGGAATTGCATTGATTATTAGTGCAATGAAGGTTTTTTTTCTCAGTTTCCTTTTTCCTTCTAATGATTTGATTCTGCTTCCTTTTCATCCTTTGACATTAATTTTATTTAAGGGAATGCTTCTGACATCATTTGAGCTGTCATGCACAAATCTAACAGGTTTCTTTTGTGTAATGTTGTTTTTGTAGGCCAAGGGCATTCCAGTGAGCCCATACATTGTAAGGAAGGCTGTTGAGAATACATCAATTCTGATAGGTGCTTTGGCAGAAGATAAATTATCTACTGGGCAAGGCCTTTTACAAGTTGACAAGTTAAATTTTTTGCTCTAGGCCTTTGCTCTTTTCTGTAGGAAACAGATTGAAGTTTTGTAATTTCTGTTCTTAATCTTGACCATCCCTTGCATCACAGGGCATATGAATATGTGCAGCAGTATGGTAATGTTCCATGTGTTTCTTATCAAATAAAGATTAATCAATCGGGAAAAACAAGTAAGTTTAGGATCTTCCCATCCACAAGCCATCTGACAAACTGCAAAGAATCTCAAGTTCTGTAGGTTTACTGTTATCTCCATATTAAATTCAACAAGTTGGTTGTGTGCTAGCATTAGAATCTGTGTGCTGTGACTGCAAAGATGTTAAATTTGAAAACAAACTTAGGATTTACTGATTCATTGTTTTTGTTATCAATGACTAAGAGTTTTTACTGCTCTATTCTGTAATCAAGGGTTATGGTTGATTTTGGGTTTTCTGATCAATGAGATACATTGATAATTGCAGCTCCTATGTACCGAGGCATCTACCTAAGAGATGACAATGCTTGCCGACAATGTACTGAGGTGGGATTATTGATGGAGTTGGTCAATTTCCATTATTATTATATTGGGTGGAAATTCAGTGTTCATAGACATCCAAACTGAAATTTGGCTCCCTATCATAGTTTCTCTGATGTCTATATTTGGTTTCTTTCCGATATTGAAGCAGTTTAATTTAGTTGTAATTTCTTTCTTACCCATTCATTGAACTTTTAGTAGTGCACAACTGAATTATCTTAAATCTTCTCATCATCTTCTTAGTTATTTGAGCATAGTAATTTCTGACAAAGGCATTTAGTTTTTATAATTGTGAAAATTGTATATGTTTTCTCTATGCAACATATTTTGGAACTCTTCAGCTTGGATCCCAGTTGCAGAAAGTTTAATCTTCATTCTTACAAAAGAAACGCCACTTTTAAACCATTCTCCAAGATATTATACCTTAAAACTTATAATTGTGCCATAGATATCAATGTGCAATTTTTTAATGAGTGTTGCATATATTTTATTCTCTGCATAATGTAACTTGTAACTTCTAGAAAGCAATGGAGTGGTCTGGTATATTTTATCTAAAGTGTAGCACATGATTGCTTATGATCAAGCACCTGCATTTTGATCCTTACAGCAATGATAGCCTCTCACCTGCAATATTTCTTATGTTTTTCTTGTTGGGACTATAACTTCAGCATTCTACTGGAGGTTTTATTATTTACTGCCAAATTACTGTGGGACATATTTAAGAATTAGCTAAATAAATACCATTTTAATTAATTTAGGGTTTCAATGTGTTTTTTCTCTACTTGTCATTTTTTTTACAACTATTAGAGCTTGAGCAATTTCATTGCATGATAGAGTATCTAGCCACTGCATTATGAGGATTTTTTGTCTCAAATATTCTTAGTTTGGAATGCATCTATTTGAAAGCACCTCTGAAAGTTATATTATTAACAGTGGACAGTGCAAATCGAACCAAAATTTCACGAAGATGCTAGTAATCTGGAAGAACTGGTTCCCTTTGAGGAGTGTATTGAGTTACATTCCACCGAAAAGGCGGTTGTAAGAGCTCCTGAATACCTGCTTCTCACTCACAATGGTCGCAACTTCAAGTTAGTTGGCATGACTTCTCAATACCTTAATATTATTATTTATGTAATGTTCAGATTGTGTTTTTAATGGGATTTCTGTTTATACATCTAAGAGTAACATAAAAACAAAGGTGCAGGCCGCTGATTTACCTAGGGATTATTTAATCATTATGCATTATGGATTTTATCTGTGTTTATCTGCAAGGAAAAAAGTTGCTTCTTAGTTATTGTTATTGGTACTGATAACTTTAGCCTGTGATGATCTGAAATAAAATCTTATTGAAAGAATGTGGATATGAAGGAACTATATATTCTAAACATATGATATATTATGACCTGCTTGATAAGCTTGAATGTAAGAATCAACTTGTTGATCCCGAGGAAAATATGGTCAATAATGTGCACGCATCCACACACATAGACATACATGCATTGATTCATGTAAACTTGCACTTACATGTTATATTTATCAAGCAAATTATACAGCTTTTGTTTTCTTCTGTTTCTTCATTGATGATTATGATATATCAATAAAATTTAAAGATTTCTTTGGTGATGTTTGTTGATATTGTTATCTTTAGTTTTTGATCTGAAAAATAGTTTATTCTTTTAACAAGTTCTTCCATTATTCCAGTGTAGTGGTGGATCCTACCAGTCTTGAGGATGGTCTACATTATTTTGAAGTTTATGGAATTGATTGCAAAGCACCAGGGCGAGGTCCTCTGTTTAGAATTCCTGTAACTATAATAAAGTCTACTGTTGTATCGAATCGGCCTCCTCTTGTCTCATTTTCGAGAATGTCATTTCTGCCAGGTTATTTTTATATTGGTTTTGAACAATTTGAATTGAATTAATAGTATGTCTTTGGGCATGCCTGTTGTTTGATTTAAATGTGTGCAAACCTCCATTATATTTGCACTGAGGGCAATGAATTGTCACGTATATGAGTGAAGTTTAGGCCTATATATAGAGATAAATAGGTTCAAAGGCTGTTAAAAGCTTCATGGACTAGTTTTAAGTGACATGTTAGGTATGGAGAAAGTGTTCATTTGCATCAGATCTCCTAGGGTCTGGCTGTATATCATGAAAATTACAGTATTAGAAAGTGTATGGATGTTTAAGAGACTAAAATGCTTGGGGTGACTAAAAATTGTCTGGGTGGATATTATAAAAGAACTGAATATTCTCACTCTGAGGCAGGCCAACTGAACTTGCAATTGTTTAAGTCTACTGTTGGTTGCTGTTTTAATTTTTGTAACTTAACTCTTTCTCGTCTGCTTTGTTTGGACTGCTTGAATAGGCCACATAGAACGGAAATTCATAGAGGTACCACCTGGTGCCACTTGGGTTGAGGCAACCATGCGGACATCAGGGTTTGACACAACTCGACGCTTTTTTATTGCCACTGTACAGGTACAGCTTGCAGTAAAAATTTATATTGGGATGTCTGGGCCTGGTTTAAATTGCCTACTACTGCCATGTGCAGGTTTGTCCACTGCAAAGGCCAGCTATGTGGGAGAGCGATGTGACATTTTCTTCTTCAGCTACCAAAAGCTTTGCCTTCCCTGTGATTGGTGGTCAGACGATGGAGTTAGCTATAGCTCAGTTTTGGTCTAGTGGAATGGGAAGTCATGAAACCACTATTGTAGACTTTGAGGTAGTGAGTCTAGTTTGGAATCAGAGACTTTGTTTATGTGGGGTATCATTTTGCTCTAAGTTAGTTTTGGAAATTTTAAAATATTACCAAATATGTTGAAACTTATTGATTGATTTCCTTGGGTTGGATGACTTGGTTGAATTAGTTATCTCATCTCTCTTGATTTAATGGCATTTAATTTGATTTTCTATGTTTTTGGTTAATTTTGTTGGTGTTGCTGTGGTAAATGGGCTTGAGTTTGTGCACAATAGGCCTTGCTACTAATTTTCTTTATTTTAATTACTTACCGCCTCTGAAATGGGTCTTGACCATATTGATTCTCTAACTTTCTTTCAGTTATTTTAATTATCTGCATTTGTATGCTCTTGATTTCTTATACATTATTCTGTTGCCCTCTTTCTATTGTAAGATTAAACAAAATTGAACTCTACAATTATACTTCCCCCCTGAAGAGCCTTCCATGTTGATTTGATATGTGAACTCAGGTTGTGTTCCATGGAATTGATGTTAATAAAGAGGAAGTACTACTTGATGGAAGTGAAGCACCTGTTAGAATTGATGCTGAAGCCCTATTGACATCTGAGAAACTTGCTCCTGCTGCTGTTCTTTATAAGGTGAAGTAAGGTTCTTAGTTTGGATACAGATTCCGGAGTTTATGAACATGTATATATTTATGTTAATTTCTATAGGTATGAATATACTTATGCATTTACACAGCATTCACTTTGTGTTATTCCATTTGCAGATAAGAGTTCCATATCAACCTATTGAAACTAAACTTAGGGTCCTTCCAACCAATCGTGATAAACTTCCCTCAGGCAAACAGATCCTAGCACTGACTTTAACGTGGGTTATTGTATTACCTTTCATATGTGCTGCTGCATTTGGCTGCATTTCAAGCTATAATTGACTCTTATCTATTTTTGGTTCCGCAGTTACAAGTTTAAACTGGAAGATGGAGCTGAAGTTAGGCCTCAAATTCCATTGCTTAACAATCGCATATATGACACTAAATTTGAGTCTCAATTTTATATGATTTCTGACACAAACAAGGTACTTCAATCTATTTTCTCTTTAAAGAATTGAATTTCTTCTTAGTTACTTGAGGGTAGCTGTGGAGTATATACTCTTAAAGAATCTATAATTTCTTGGTATTAAATTCATAATTTTGTAAAATATAATTTGCTTCAAGACAAAGATGATATATATATATATATCTTAGTAATAAGTCCATTTTCACTAAATACAATGATGTGGCAATAAGTGAAACACATACTTTTATGCCCCCAAAATTTTGAAACTGTGTACATGCTGTTTTGTTTAGTCATGTCTATTTGATTCTGTATTTCGTTTTGATTTTCCACTTCCAGCGTGTGTATGCAATGGGTGATGTTTCTCCAGATTATTCAAAACTTCCTAAGGGTGAATACAGTTTACAGCTTTATCTGAGGTAGCAAAATTGATGCACAAGTTCATTCATTTTGCTGTTTCCCTTAAGTTGCTTTTTTGTATTTGAGATTAATTTTGCTGCCTAGATTTGCTGCTTCATATTCTATCTAATCTTTCCAAAGATAAAGGTTTTATCTTTTATAAGAAGTTCTTGAATACTACAACTAATCATGCAATTGTCACTCTTCTGTTGTGGACCATGAGCCATTAGTGGAAAGCTACAACCTGGAGCCTGGACTTGTATTACAGCTAGGAAGTTGTTGGCTTTCAAACTTCATCTAGATATGCTGTCCTTTCTCTCATGATAATTATCTTTTCTCAGGCATGACAATGTGCAGTACCTGGAGAAGATGAAGCAATTGGTGCTGTTCATTGAAAGAAAATTGGAGGAGAAGGTAAGGGAATTATGTCCTTAAGGGTCAACCTCCGAGCAATAAATGGCTGCATGGTGGATATGTTCTGTTACAATGGTTTGAAAAATCTGCATGTCATTTTTTTTTTTTGTGATCAATTATTCATTTTCTTGATTTAGTTTATCTAATTTCTATCTAGATTGAACTTTACTGCTTTTGCTTCTGGTTCTGCTTATCTGAATCTGACATGGTTGTCTGTTAGTTTAATTGGTTTATATAAAAATTTTCACATGGTTGTCTGTTAGTTTAATTGGTTTATATAAAAATTTTCAAATAACTGTGCATTGATTATCCTGGGATTATTGTAGTTCCTCTTCATTGCACCTTTTTGCTTCGGTTTTAATATGAATAAAAACTGTTAGAACATTAGAAAAATCTGTATTTTGCATTCACAAGTGCTTCCCAATTACTGTGATTGGGAATGGGGATAGCCATTGATAGTAGTAGTAGTTATTTTCAGAATTATAAGACATTGAAATGACTGCAAGTTTCTGATATGCAAATAAATGGGGAAAAATAAAGAGCCTCTTGTATTTCCATCTACAACAGCATTTTTGAGATGAAGGTGAATAGTGGACATGAAGGTTTCCAAAATTTACTGTTGCAAATTCAAAAAAGGTGAATAGGCATACTGGGGTAAAATAGCCGTTTCTACTAACATATTAATATATTATTGATTTTAATATTATGTAACTTTTTCTTTGATATACATTTTAATATTCTCTAGGAAGAACGACAAATATCCCTTTATGGTTTGGTTAAATGATAATTTCTTCTCTATTTTCATGACAAAATCCTCTTTGAGATTTGAAAATTGTGACAAATACCCTTACCAAATTAATTTCTTTAGTGTTTTGTCTTTTTCTAGGATGTAATGACTATTATATCTCTAATATTTATAAAAACATAAAAATTAAAAAAATTATATAAAATGCATAAAATTTATATTTTGAAGAACATAAAGAATTTATAAGTTAGATTTTTTTTTATTTTTATTTTTATACTTTTATAAGGATTAGGGATATAATAGTTATTATACCGTAAAAAAAACTTAAAAAACTATGAAAATTAATTTGGTAAGGGGTATTTGTCACAATTTTCAAATCTCTTGAAAGTTTTTGTCACAAAACATAAATAAGGTGAAAAATTATCATTTAGCCAAATCATAGGGGTATTTATCGTTCCCCTATTCTCTCACTAATTTGTGACTTTTATCTGTATAGCATATAGACGTGATTTTGAGTGGGAAGTAGCATATCTCATTTGTTGTGACTGATTATGTATGATTACAATTGAATAGAATAAGAAATCGTTTTCTGTGACGTGATTTTTCAGCATCTTACAAACATATGGTGCCAAGTACCGATTAGATCTCAATTCCTTTTTGTGATATCAAGGCTGTTGCTGTATGTGAAAGTTGCTGTTTGAAATATTAATAATTAATGTGACAGTGGAATAATGTTCTTTCCCTCTTCTTTATTGCATGTGTTTTAATAGTTTATTTATTCTATTTTATTTTTTGTCTTCTAAGAATACCTGGTTCAGGCCGAGGCTGCCTTTGTATGTCCTGTGAACTGTACTTGTGGTTTTTCTAGATTACTCAAATAAAAGAATCAATGAAGGACGTGAGTCTGCTTTCTGAGACCCAGAATTTGGTTATCAAACTTATGGTCTAGTTTAGTAGAAATATTAATAAGGGAAAGTGAAAAGTTGGGCTCATTTAATTTTTTGTTTGGCAAGGCTTCATTTCACTCCTAAGAATTGCATTTTTAAGTACCTATTAATAGTTTCATTGGTTTATTTCTGATACAGGATGTCGTTCGATTGAGCTTTTTCTCTCAACCAGATGGCCCTATTATGGGAAATGGAGCCTATAAATCCTCCACTTTAGTTCCTGGGTAT
>JAVXUL010000021.1:10245833-10257277 GCA_035590515.1 Trichilia minutiflora | reverse complement strand
ATATATATATATATATATATATATATATATATATATATATATATGAATAAGTCCATTTCCACTAAATACAATGATGTTGCAATAGGTGAAACACATTCTTTTATGGCCCCAAAATTTTGAAACTGTGTACTTGCAGTTTTGTTCAGTCATGTCTATTTGATTCTCTACTTTGTTTTGATTTTCCTCCTCCAGCGTGTGTATGCAATGGGTGATGTTTATCCAGATTATTCCAAACTTCCCAAGGGCGAATACAGTTTACAGCTTTATCTAAGGTAACAAAATTGATGCACAATTTCATTCATTTTGCTGTTTCCCTTAAGTTGCTTTTTTGTATTTGAGATTAATGCTGCCTAGAATTGATACTTCATATTCTATCTAAATCTTAACAAAGATAAAGGTTTTATCTTTTATAAGAAGTTCTTGAATGCTATAACTAATCACGCAACTATCACTCTTCTATGGTGGACCATGTGCCGTTAGTGGAAAGCTACTGGAAGCTTGACTTGTATTACAGTTAGGAAATTGTTGGCTTTCAAACTTCATCTAGATATTGTGTCCGTTCTCTCATGATAATTATCTTTTCTCAGGCATGACAATGTGCAATACCTGGAGAAAATGAAGCAGTTGGTGCTGTTCATTGAAAGAAAATTGGAGGAGAAGGTAAGGGAATTACATCCTTAAGGGTCAACCTCTGAGCAATAAATGGCTGCATCGTGGATATGCTCTGTTACAATGGTTTGAAAAATCTGCATGTCATTTTTTTTTTTGTGATCAATTATTCATTTTCTTGATTTAGTTCATCTAATATCTATCTAGATTGAACTTTACCGTTTTTGCTTCTGGTTCTGCTTATCTGAATCTGATATGGTTGTCTGTTAGTTTAATTGGTTTATATAAAAATTTTCAAATAACTGTGCATTAATTATCGTGGGACTATTGTAGTTCCTCTTCATTGCACCTTTTTTTCTTGGGTTTTCATATGAATAAAAACTGTTAGAACATTAGAATAATCTGTATTTTGCATTCACAAGTGCTTCCAAATTTGTGTTATTGGGAATGGGGATAGCCATTGATAGTAGTAGTAGTAGTAGTTATTTTCTGAATTATAAGACATTGAAATGACTGCAAGTCTCTGAGATGCAAATGAAGGGGGAAAAAGAAAGAGCCTGCTGTATTGACATCTACAACCGCATTTTTGCAGTTGAAGGTGAATATAGTACATGAAGGTTCCAAAAATTTACTGTTGCAAATTCAAAAGAGGTGAATAGGCATACTGGGGTGAAATAGCTGTTTCTACTAACATATTAGTATATTGTTGACTTTAATATTATGTAACTTTTTCTCTAATACTCACTTTAATATTCTCTTGGAAGAATGACAAATACCCCTTTATGGTTTGGCTAAATGACAATTTTTCCCTTTCTTTATGTTTCGTGACTTCGTGACAAAACCCCCTTTGAGGTTTGAAAGTGATGACAAATACCCCCGTCAAATTAATTCCCTTAGTATTTTGTCTTTTTCTATGGTGTAATGACTATTATATCTTTAACCCTTATAAAAGCATAAAAATTAAAAGAAATTGTCATAAAATTACCATTAAAAAATTATATAAAATGCATAAAATTTAATTAATAAAATTTATGTTTTGAAGAACATAAAAAATTTATAAATTATATTTTAAATTTTTTTTAATTTTTATACTTTTATAAAAGCTTGAGGTATAATTATCATTACACTACAGAAAAAGACAAAAAACTAAGGGATTGATTTGGTAGAGGTATCTGTCACAACATTTAAATCTCATGGGGGGGTTTTGTTACAAAACATAAAACAGAGGGGGAAATTGCCATTTAGTCAAGCCATATAGGGGGTATTTGTCATTCCCCATATTCTCTCACTAATTTGTGACCTTTGTCTTTATAGCATATAGACCCGATTTTGAGTGAGAAGTTGCATATCTCATTTATTGTGACTGATTATGTATGATTACATTTGAATAGAATGAGAAATTGCTTTTCTGTGAGGTGATTTTTCAGCACCTTCCAAACATGTGGTGCCTATTACTGATTAGATCTCAATTCCTTTTTGTTATATCAAGACTGTTGCTGTATGTGAAAGTTGCTATTTGAAATATTGATAATTAATGTGACAGTGGAATAATGTTCTTTCCCTCTTCTTTATTGTATGAATTTTAATATTTTATTTTATTTTATTATTTTTTGTCTTCTAAGAATACCTGGTTCTGGCCAAGGCTGCTTTTGTATGTCCTGTGAGCTGTTCTTGTGGTTTTTCTCTATTACTCAAATACAAGAATCAACGAAGGATGTGAATCTACTTTCTGAGACTCAGAATTTGGTCATCAAACTTATGGTCTAGTCTATTAGAAAAATTAATAAGGGAAAGCGAAAAATTGGACTCATTTAATTTTTTGTTTGGCAAGGCTGCATTTCACTCCTAAGGATTGCATTTTTAAGTACCTATTAATAGTTTCGTTGGTTTATTTCTGATACAGGATGTTGTTCGACTGAGCTTTTTCTCTCAACCAGATGGCCCTATTATGGGAAATGGAGCCTATAAATCCTCCACTTTAGTTCCTGGGTATGTTTGAGCCCCTTAATGATTTGTTTCTATGGTTAGGTTGTCTCTTACATATATTAACTAAATCATTTTCTTGTAGGAAAAAAGAAGCATTCTACTTGAGCCCGCCAGCCAAAGACAAGCTTCCCAAGGTATTACATTCTATGCCTTTTATGTTCCGTGCATTTTTTTTTTCCTGCTTTCCTATTGTTAAAAATTTCGTTTCATTTCAAACTTTGTTGCAGTAGATGTTTAACAATACTCATAATTTTCTGCAGAGCTCACCATCTGGATCTATATTGCTTGGAGTAATCGCCTATGGAAAGATATCATTTGCAGGCCGCGAAGCGGGGAAAAATTCTCAGATGTGCCCTGTTTCATATCAAATTTCATGCATAGTGCCACCTAATAAGGTTTTGACAATACTGCCCACTGTTTTGTCTTTCATACGTGATGTTCATTGTTCTGGAGTGGTCTTCAGAGCATTGATTTGCGATATTGATAGACTAGCCAATCATAGTGCATGTTTTCCTTTCTTGTTCTTTATACATTGATGTATTTTGCTAATTAATTCGCCGTTATATGTGTTTGACAGCTTGATGAGGACAAAGGAAAAGGTTCTTCAACTTGCACTAAAACTGTTTTTGAACGTTTAGAAGAGGAGGTATTTCATGCACCCTCAAGTAGAACTCATTTAGCATAGATATATTTTATTTAGCTTTCATAGTTTTTGGCATATATTTTACAAGTTATCGTCATATTGTGTATCATATGATATGTCTACTGAAAACTTTCTGTTCCTGTCTGTTGGATGTTGAAGTCTTAGTTGTTATTAGAAGAATTCAACAGCTACTCAATGCTGGTTTTGCATGTCAATCAGGTTCGAGATGCAAAGATAAAAGTTTTGGGAGTCCTGAAACAAGAAACTGATGAAGAGTGCTCAGAGTGGAACAAATTAGCTACATCTCTTAAGGTAAAAGCTCTCTATTTGTCCTGTGCTGAGAGGCATTGATTGAACCATTTTCTAGTTTATGGTTTATGTTATTTGTGGATTTTGTGAAATGCTTTATTCTCCTCTTCAGTCGTTTCTTGAATGTTGAAGGCTCTCAAAATTCCTATACAGAAATCAGCTAGGACAATTCATAGTCACCTTGTCCTATTTTGAGTCAGAATCTTCAGTAACTCGCTAGTGCAGCATTTAATGAAATTAATTTTGAAGAATTTTGCAATTGCTGCAGCAGTTAGGAAAGTTGAAGAATCCTGTTTTACTTTCTCTTTGATTTCACAACTGAATTTTGAGGATCAAATTTCCTTTTAACATTTCTTGTGACTTATAGGATATGGTTGGAGCATCTTGTTCCAATTTTTGGAACTTATCTTGGGCTGCTAATTAGTATTCTGGTCTTTGTATTACTTTGAAAATGTCAACTAAGAAGGGTTCCTGTTTCTTTGCAGTCTGAATACCCAAAATACACTCCATTGCTTGCTAAAATTTTGGAAGGTTTGCTTTCTCGAAGTAATGTTGGGGAGAAACTCCACTACTATGAAGAGGTAAATTTTATGCCTGGCTTATGCCCAATTTGAACGTACTATGTATCTTAACTCTGTATCAGTTTGAAGT
This sequence comes from Trichilia minutiflora, assembly GCA_035590515.1. Taxonomy (NCBI): domain Eukaryota; kingdom Viridiplantae; phylum Streptophyta; class Magnoliopsida; order Sapindales; family Meliaceae; genus Trichilia; species Trichilia minutiflora. The sequence continues at coordinate 10,253,079 of JAVXUL010000021.1, read as the reverse complement.
CTCTGTCTATAGAGGCAATTGATTGAATGTAGTGGCATACGGTTAGATAGAAACTAGATTGCCTCTAGAGCTGTGCTATGGTGCTACCATCATGAAGTTGAATTTGAAGGGTTAATCCTAACAAAATCCAAGAGTTCTTATTTTTAATTTAAAATGAAAAGGTTTTGATTTTTCTTTGTGGTCTCACAGAAAATAAGCTCTCAGTACCATAATACTATGAAATTTTCCTTTCCGAAATTGCTTCTACATTTTTCATGGATTTCATATCTATCTCGGATTTGAGCGGCTTGGTGAAAGAGTCATCAAACCAGCACTCACAAGATTAACCTTGCAGGTTATCGATGCAGCAAATGAGGTAGTTGATAGTGTTGACAAAGATGAGTTGGCAAAATTCTTTGCACAAAAAAGTGATCCTGAAGATGATGAGGCAGAGGTGTGCATCCATGCTACTCTTTTTTTTTTCCTGGGAAATCTTTGGAAAGTCCTAAATTAACAACCGAGCAGTCTATAATATATGGGAAAAAGTGTCTCAGTCCAGTAGAAGCCAATATTCTATTTCTTCTACTGTTATCATCTTTCCGCAAACTTTATTGCTTTAACTGATGTTGCTTTTGCTACTTTGTCATTTATTGGGTTAGTGATAGTTAGTTTATACCTTTGCTGCTTTACTTGTAGAAAATTAAAAAAAGGATGGAGACAACCCGTGATCAGTTAGCAGAGGCACTTTACCAAAAAGGTCTAGCACTGTTGGAGATTGAATCATTGAAGGTAGAGATATTGTTTCTATGTGGTATTCTCACAAAGTTATTTTCTAGTAACTTAATAGACATGAAATATTCATGAGCTTGTTAAATTTTTGCTAAAATGGCATGTTACTTTACTGTTCTGGAACAGCCTGCCTCATTTATGTTATATTATTGGAGCTTGGAAAAAATTTATTTGTTATGGAATTAAATTAGTTATCCCTTGAAACCAATTTAATAGACATGAAAGATCTTGGAATTGGAGAAAGCTCGGCAGCGGTATGAGTAGGTACCAAAAGATATTTTCCCCTAGAGAACAGCGTTTGTGATTTTAAAGTGACAGTTGACTGCAGCATTTTCTGAGTGGTGTGTCTACTTTGCTTATTTTCAAAACATGAGAAATTTACAATGGAGGTAGAGCAGCCTCAATTGCTCTGACATGAAAGTTCATCCACTAAGCGTTGTTTTGAACTATTTACCTTTTACTACCAATTTGTTTAAGTGCACCTTTACACAGCACATGTTTGTGTACCTTGGTGGTTTATGTTAAGAAATTATAAATTTCCATGTTTACAAATGAAAAAGAAATTAATACTTTAATTTGCATGTATAGATGCTAATAACCTTGATTGTCATTACAGGGCGAGAAAGCTTCAGGCTTAGCTGCAACTGAAGGTGCAAAGGATGTGGAAAAAAGTGGTGAAGGCCATCCAGATTTGTTTGAAGAGAGCTTCAAAGAACTGAAGAAATGGGTTGATGTGAAGTCTTCTAAATATGGGTCCCTCTTAGTACTACGTGAAAGACGCTGTGGTAGGCTTGGAACAGCAGTGAAGGTAATTTTCTCGACCCAATTAGTTTCTCTCTCAGTATGAGAATTATCTTAGACTTCTTTTGGAGCTACTTAGCCAAGACGTGCATATAATTTATTTTTCTTTTCAATATCTGTAATCATTTCATGGCACAGGTATTGGCTGACTTGATTCAAGATGATTCAGAACCTCCGAAGAAGAAGCTTTATGAACTAAAAATTTCATTGCTTGATGAACTGGGGTGGCGTCATTTGACGTCCTATGAGAGATTGTGGATGAATGTGCGTTTCCCGCCAAGCTTGCCTCTTTTCTAGGATAGTAGGATGTCATGTCCCTGTTTTTTCCGAGATCCTATCACAAGTCAATACAGAATAAATTGGTTCGGTGATCATCCCACTTTCAGTCTTCCATAGCTTTTGGATCATAACCAAAGAGTATCAGCACTGGAAAGGAATCAAGGAAAGGATTAGTATGATTTTAACCCTTGGGCCGCATTCTATATTGTTTTTGAAAAAACCCGTTGATATTTCCTTTTTCTTGTGGAATTAATCTCCGCCCCATGTCATACTTGAACATGGTTTTGAATTATGCTTTTTGGTCGTGCTCTCAACCAAATTCAAATGATAATGATTCATGGTCATGAGTGCTCTTTGAGAAAATAATGCAGAGAATGGAAAAAGTTAAGAGACAATGAGTCAATTCTTTTCCAACCACCTCACCTTCTTTTGTTCATTCTACGGATAACACGGAATCAACGCCGAGAAATCTGGACTTCCAATGAATACTTTTTGTCGAAACCTTGGAAGCTGACGAAGCACCAACGTAAGCCAATTATACTTGCAAATTTTGTGAGGATCACTATCCAATAATGGAAATTTAAGTTAATCATTAGTTTTAATGTTATTAATTTAGTAAATTTATTTATTTATTTAAATTTTATAAATTTAATTACTGATAAAAATTTGTGTTATTATTTTAAGTTGAAGATCCCAGCTCTTGTATGAAAAGATAGGTTGGAAATTTAAATCAGTATATAAATTTGAGTGATTCAATATAAAATAGTGGTGATTATCAATTATTTTTACTGCCGTATTTTTAAAGTTAAGAAGAAAAGATAGGCCGTTAAATAAGAAGATAACAAAATTAAATATAAAAATAAGAAATAATTTGAAAAAAATATAATTTATATTAAACCTAAGAATTCTATTAGGATATAATTTATTTTTAAATAAATTAATGTAAAGTAATATTAATTTTCCTATGATCTATATGATTTATTAGGATATCTTGTTAATTTGCAAATAAAAGTTTGAACAACAAAATTTTTACTTTCAAGACTACCCTAAATCTAAGTATAAATAGGTTTATACTTGTAAATATTAGTTATTAAGTAGAATTTATATTTGTTAAACATTATAGACTAATTAAAATAGTTATGAATCCATCTGAGCTAACGTTTATTGAACGTAATCCGTGTGTCACCTTGCTTGTACGTACCCGAGTGTGAAAGACAAACGGATCCTGTTAACGTAGATTCGCTTTAATTGCTTAACAAATAATAATAAAATCAAATCTCAATGGTCCATCACAGTCCACACCGTCTCCGAATTTCTAGAACACTTATTATTTTATTAACTTTAATTTATAATTAATCAAAGTGCTGCGTTGACAGTCAAAGTATATCTCCTCTTTGTTTGAGGCTTTGATGAGCATTATCATTTATCAGTGGCAAAGTCCACTCTTTCGACCAACGTTATAGGAATTGCTTACCTCCTCTTCTTCGCTATAAGACCAATTTTTTAAATTCTGGATTCATACAATTAATTAAGTTTCAATGTCTTTAATAATGATGGATCAATCTACTAATTAGTATCAGTAACTTCTTAATATCACTACCGAAGATTGACTTTCACACTTTCTCTGTATTTATGAACATCGTTTCAAATTTTTCATGAATCCCACTTCCATCCCATCCCATCCCAAACCTATAAATTTAAATTAAATAATTTAAAAAATTAGTTATAATCGTGAGATAATTTTATTTCTAACCCTATTATTATTTTATTAATTTGTATAGAAAAATCATTATACATCTTATTGCAGCAATTACCAAATTCCTGATTATTAGTAATAGTGCTTTTTGCAAATATAAAAATTTGGGTAAACATAATGTATGTACCTAAGAAAAACTGAAATTTGCTCACCTAAGATGGAATATCGGTTCAATAATTATTGGTTATAAAATTAATTTCCCCAAATTTATTAACTTCTGTTTTCGTATTCATCTACCCAAATCCTTCAATTGTCTGTTTTTATTATGGTTAGGTAGGAGGACAATCCAGTCCTTTCGATCCTTTTGACAAGTCCTCCATCCAAAACCAGTTGTGAAAATTGTGACATTTTGATATGACTGTTCCCAAGGAAATGGACGGCGATTAGACTTTCGATAAAGACAGCAATTAAATCAATTATCAAATATTTGTTGAAGCAAATGGGATGCAAACAAAATACTAGGGAAGTTTAGTATTTTGTGCAGGGCATAGGCACATGATACATACATTTCTCGTCATTTTAACCTCTTATATTGTATGTAATTTTCAAATGTAGTTTAACGTTATAATAATAGAGTTGAAATTTCTTTTTTTAAAAAATTCTAAATTAAAGTACTATAATTGAGGGTATTGGCATTGCAATACTAATTAGGGGTTTTTTCTATCAACATTCATTTTACTTAAATTTATCTAAAGAATAATATTTATGCGGTGGATTTTTTTTTTGACTAATTTGGTCTTATTTCCTTATGGTTTACTTGGTCATATTAATTTTGGGAGAATAACAAATATTTTTTTATAATTTATGAAATTATAAATACCTTTTTACTTTTTTTTCGTGATAAATATTTTTTAAAATTTAAAATTAATGACAATTATTTTTATACAATGTGATTTAGTTAATTAATTTGTTTTGTTTTATAGTATAATTATCATTATACCCCTAATTTTTATAAAAGATGCTTTAAATTACAAGGATACAATGATAATTATACTATAATTCAAATAATTATTTAACAAAATGATATTATAAGAAACATTTGTCATCAATTTTAAACTTAAGAGTAGTTATCACAAAAAAAGAAATATTTATAATTTTCTAAATTATATATCATATTTGTCATTCCTCCTATTATTTTTCATAAGAGATTAATTAAAAATTTTGTTTCTTGTGAAGAATAACGCGTCCTCCTCGTGCATATTTACCCGAGTTTCATTTTAATTTATTTGTATTTTTTTTATACTGACCTTTTTTATGCTATAGTTTTATATTTATTTTAAGGAGCAAGATTTGCTAGAACCCAACATTTAATCTCTCCTAAAGATTTACATTAAAAAAAATTAATAATATAAAACTACCTTAACTATGTGAAAAAGACTTTCCTAGATTACGACATCCATTTTGCAGAAGTCATTAGTTGTACATGTAAAACCCAGATTAAATTTCCATCCTACATGTTTGAACCGTATTCCAATCTTCAATTATATCTCTAGTGTTGTTAGCCCCGATCAACATTAATTTACAATGTGATATGAGGCTGCAATGTTTTACTCTAATAAAAAGGATTTCTTATTTGGGTTGACCTTACACTTTTTAGTAAACTATTTGAGAGAAATATTTGAGATCTCGGAGATTTATCATACTACTAATATTCCATGAAAGATCTATTAACACCGAGAGAAATGTCATAGAAGAAAATAGAGATTAAATAATTATGAGATAAACTTTGGGATTTGACAATTTGGATATACAATCAAATGTTTCAAAAGTTGATTAGTCTCAAGTTTTGAATGTTAATCAAGTCTTAGAGCCAAGTTATGACTAGAACAAGGAGCTCATTATCCAAAATGATTGTCTCAGATTAAAAAATATGATAACCCTAAGATCCTTCTATATTAGATATCGGATAACTTAGTATCAAGAGATAATTGATGAAGATTTTAGCTATAATGTTAAATTGAGGATCTTCTTAATTAATGAAGATCTCAATTATGATGTTGAGTTTTAAGATTTTTTACGGCGGTTAATTGACTTTATGAAAAGTTCGAATTCGTAGATTTCTGGTAACTAAAAGAAATTTTTTAATCTAGTGAATATATCCTGTAATAAAGGTTCATGATTCATGATCTTTGTAAAAGCTATAATTTTAAGAAATATAACTGTAATCAAACTTAAAGGATAATAAAAAAGTATAAAAAAAATAAGATGCAAGATTATTTATTAAGTTATCAAATTATTGTTATTTTTTAAAAGTTTTTATTTAAAAAAAACTCTAATTTAAATATTATAAGGTTTTTATCGAATTAGTGATTTTATCCTTAATTTTTTTTATAATTTAAAATCGTTATAAATATAATAAATAAAAAAAAAGTTATTTTGATGTTCGAATTTTGATAAGAATTTTCGTGTATCAACGTAAACAAATAATAAAATAATGAACATGTTTTCTGGTTTGACTATGAAATATCTCCTTCTTATGTACGTACGATTAATTAAATAATCACTTGTTGAAATAAAATGACGCAATCAATCAGATTCGGCATATATATATATTGCTCAGTCAAATTGAATTTAGGTCAGCCATCAATTCAATTATAAATTCTAAAAAGTAATATTAAACATGTAAACTACTGTTTATGAAAATTATTTCATATAAATATTGATGTGACATGAGATTAATAAATAAACAAAAAAACACAAAAACTAGTAAAATAAATGAGAATTAAAAATAATGTAAGTTAAGTCTGAAACGAAGTATATAAAAATTAAAACACATACGGATTTATTAAAATCAAAATTAAAATCTGGAAAATAAAACATATATATACAATAATCTAAAATATCTTTATGTAAAATCAAAGTCATATCATAGTATCCTTGAAAACCCAAATCTCCTACTGCGTGAGTAACATTGAAGAGAAGAAAAGTTCGATAGTTAAATTAAATATTAACAATTAGATGTTTAAAAGACCGTTCTATATATTTCATACCCTTAATTCTGAAGAATTTAATTAAGGATATATTTAGAATTGCGATGTTGTGCTTTTGTTCTATAATTGGTGTGGGATGTTGTGCTTTTGTTGGACAATTGCTGTGGGATAGAAATTAAAATATTAAATATTTGTTTAAATATAAATGAGTCTTATTAAAATTTAATTTTTACAAGTTTACTCTTAAAGTTAGGTATATTAAACATACTTTAACTAAAATAAAAACGTGAACTAACTAGATGTTGATGGAGATAGAAAATTTCAATCAACTAAGCGACGAAACAGATTTCTATTATTTGTATATGTTACAAATATGGAGCTTGCAGCAATTGAAAAAGAGAGATATTACAACGGATTTGTGGCAAATGTAAACAACAAGGTCAAGTACGACACCAAACTAGTGATGGGTAATTAAGTCAAAGATTGCAAGACTAATTAATTAAAGTGGTTGAACTATGAGAGGCAGCCCATGGGTAGGCCTCAGGGAGAGCAGAGTAGAAGGAGAATGACAATAAGTTGGAGAAAGTTGAAAAGAAAACCTCGATAGAATTAGTGTTACAACAACTTTATACTCCATCATTGTCAAATTTCTCCCAATACACATTCTCCCTCCACATCCAAATGGCAAAAATCCCATCTTATGCTTGCGTCC
>JAVXUL010000021.1:10233159-10245823 GCA_035590515.1 Trichilia minutiflora | reverse complement strand
TTGCATCCACCGTAAAGCGGATCATTCTTAAACCTCTCTGGCTTAAATTCAAACACATTTTCACCCCAAAGAGTCGGATCGTGGTGAATGGAAACAACATCAATCCACATGTTTGTTCCTTTCGGGATTATTAGGTCATCAACTTGAATATCTTCCCGTACTTGCCTCTGTGCATTTGGAGCCGGAGAATATAGCCTTAGAACCTCATTCATCACCCATCCCATCTGCACCAATTAACATGCTTTTGTAAGATTTCACAGCTTGTACAGTTGTAAATATATAAAGACAAAAAACAGCTCAAAGTATCATCGAACAATTACCACCGCCAACTTTCCAAGCATCGGCTAGTATGCACGTAAACGTAAATTATGCATGAAAACAAACAAGTATTTTTGGCATAATAAATAAAATCAGAAATAGCTTGGCCGGTTAACCCTAGTCTCAAGCCCTCCCTTCTAGAATCTCTGACTCTGCAAGGACAAGGACCAACAACATAGCACCAAGTTTAAAAAGATAGTCAAAAGAACTGGATTGTTGCTGACAAGCGTGTGAAGCAGACCCATAGAAAGTGCTATTTTGTAACTATATGGGTGTGGCTGGGAGTGCGACAGTGATTTTTAGTAGGCCGATAAAAAAATGAAAGCCACGACGACATTTGTTAACATGTCTTTTTTCACGCGCTTCAACCCATGGTCTGACGCGGCTATTTGATGCGGGTTGACCACTTGACCTTTTACTACTTTGAACTACATCAGATTTGTTAGCTAGATGCCAGTCGTTTTCTTTCAATTCAATTATATTTAATTATGAATTCTAAAAAACTTATCTACAATTTGTATTGGATAGTCGTTTTAGCAAATATAAGTAATATTGAAATCTTTTTAATTTTTTTATGACACTCTAGAGCATTCATTGGAAGAAAGGGCAAAATTAATTCAAGTATGCAAGAACATGTGATATGAATTACGAAATCATGTCTTACCTTCTTTAGGCCAGCAAGCATTTGGAAATCGATTTCTTTATCTCCTATCACTTCCTTAATCTCCTCTCTTAGCTGGTTTTGCCACTCCGGATTCATGGCCAAAAGCAGCAATGTCCAACTCACTGCCAACGCCGTCGTTTCATGACCACCAAAGAAGAAAGTCTTGCACTCATCTACCAGCTCCCGTGTTCTTAATGTCTTCCCTCGCTGCTCACCTACCTTTTTTCCTTCAAGCAACATTCCGAGCAAATCTTTCGAAGGATAATGGTTACCGGAATTTCTTCGCTCGGTTATGATCGAGAGAAGCAGACTGTCAATTTCACGACCAAGCTTTCTGGCCTTGAGGGTTTGTTTAGGGTTCATTAGTTTGCTAAAAGGAACACCCACGTATCGGTTAGACTCGAAAAGGACGAGTTGCATGGCCCTTAGCTTTTCAAACACTTTTCTACCATTTTTATAGCTTAAACCAAAGCTTGCCTTGGCTATGATTTCTCCCGCCGTAGACGAGATCTCTTTCTCGACGTCGATTATTGTGTTTCCCGAATTTATGAGGGAACTCCACCTGTCCAGCATTTTAGATGTGGACTCCACCATTGAGCTTGACATAGCCTATTGCACAAGCAACATTAATCGTGGGTTCATATTAATGATTAAAGAAAATCACCAGATAGAATGTAAATATAAATTAACACTTAAAAGGAAGAATATGTTTCATAATTTGTCTAAGCTATATATGATGCTGATGCCTATGATGTGATGATATATTAAGGCTTGATTTCGTAACATTGTAATTATAACTATCACATCGAGGAATTCAAGAGTTGATAAAGTACAATGGAATATAAATTATTGGGGGTGAAGAAAACTTGTCGGGCATTCTTATTTACCCATAAAGCAGAGTACTCAAAAATTTCAAGATATCTTTTTTCATTCTGAGTAAGTTAAGTGTGACGTGTTGTTGTGTGTGGTTCACCATTTCAAAGTTAAGTGTGTGTTTTTCTCAAGTTAATTTGGCCATTGTAACTTTCAGCCAAATTTTACGTGGTCAATGTTTTTCAGTCTAACGACCAAGCTTGTGAATATATAATTCAAGAGTTTGAAATCAAACTAACTAGTTGTGAGATAGACCTTCAAGTTTGACGGAGAAAATGCAGGAGTGATTACATGCCGATGACGAACCCAGTCTTCACCTTCAACCATAATTAAACCTTGACCAAACATGGGTTTTCTGTCATATTTGAAAACATTGGGTTTTCCCCAACTCTTACCCATAACCCCTGAAGACATTCTTTTAAGAAATTCCGGCTCGGCAACGTATAGAAATGGCTCTGTGCCCAGCCAGTAGATGAAAACTTTCCCTGCAAATTAATTCAAACAAATTAATTACGCGAATACATAAGAATATATTAATAATATATAGTAATAATGATTGAATTTTGTATTCATTATGGTTTTGTTTAATTAGCAGATCGACTCACCATGCAACTGTTGCCACCGAGCAAAGTAAGGAAAAACGGTTGAGTGTATATTGTGGGAGATACTTAACGACTCAGCAGAAGAATCTGCATTCTTTTCCTTCTTCATCATTTCACCCAGATTCCCCAAAGGAAAACTTGGAGTTGGCCCTTTAAACCCACTCCTTTTAATTTTCTGATATGCCAAAGCAGGCAAAATCCAGCAGAAAAATATTACTTTAAAAACGAAAAAAAGAAGAATCGCTATTGAGACTGAGAATGTAAACGTAGAAGATAACTTAAGCAAGTTCATATCTTTCTCTCTCTCTCAAAGCAATAGTGTGTTTTCAGTAATTAAACCTTGCTATTGCTGTATATTTTATTCAGCTAAGTGATGGATATAAACTGAGGACCATATTAATGGGTATTTATAGAGAGAGATGGAGCTAAAGATTGTGGGAGTTTTGACCATTTTAAGACAAGTTCCTATTAGCGAATTAAGTTTGAACGTTTTCAGGTCCATAATGTTCAACTTTTCAAATGTCTTTTATGTTTTTTTTATTTTATAAATGTATTTATTATTCTATTTGTTGATATAGTAAAATAATATGTTGCTTTTTCCATTTTGTTTTGTCAACCTGTTGGCTCTTTGGCTTTTAACGCTGAACAGAAGAATTAGTAGGTCCATGTGTAAACGGCCGCCTGCCTCTTTCTAACCATTCATCCTATGGCGTTTATCCACGTAAGATCTTTGACTGGTGCACACTTGGACGGTTCCACGTGGAATACACCAAACCAAGAGATTTCTTCTAATAATAATCAACCAATCAAAGTAATTAAAATTAAATTTTTATTAATTTTATCTTCAAGCTATTTAAAGTTTTCTGATTTCGTGAGCTGTGTGCTGTGATATCATAAATTCTGGTTAGAACATTGACTTTTAAAATTCTTACATCGAATACAAATAAATTGTTAAATCACAACATTCAGATTATTAGCAATAAATACATAGTGTGAAAACACGTTTCCGTACACCGATATAAGGGGTCACTCTAGAAAATTAATTAATGGACATATCCTATCTAGGCTTCATAGAAGTATATATGTAATATATTCATATTAATTGATATCTTTATTATTATTTATAAATTTTTTAAAATATTTTTTTTGTTTATATATATTAAATAAAAAGTCAAATATCTCTAATTTTTTGACAACTTTTAATTTCAAAAGTTTCTATAAAATAAAAATTTATCAACCCTTAAGAGTTTATAGTATAAATTTTACTAATTGTTTTCATATATTAAAATAATATGAACCTATATATACAAAGTGCAAAAGTAATATTTTAGTTTTGAATTTGAAATTGCTTTCAGTAGTGTCCAAACTCTTTCCAAATTTCCAAATGTTTCTTTTAATAGGAAACTAATACAATCATGTATCCTAATGTGAAGGTGATATCAATAAGAATGCTAGCTGTAAGGGATGAAATCAGAAGTTGATTAAATTAAAGAGAGAAGATATTTGTCTTTTTGTTTTTTCTATGAAGTTAATGTACATATTAGAATTTTGTAAAAGAATTATGGCCTGCATGAAGTCCAATATCCCAGCAGATAGAATTAATCTTGCCCTGTTCCTTTTGCCGAAAAATTATTGCTGACTTCGTTCTAAATATCATGTATCGCGAGGTTCATAGTCTTCCGGTTTTGTGGTTTTGGTCAAATGAAGATCATCCTATACTTTCGAAGCTCTCCATCAGTTTACTTTTTCTTACACGGTATTTATAAATATTATCGAATATATATTATTTAGATAATTAAGTAGTCATCAGTTTATTTTTTTTAAATCAAAGTAATTTATAACTGAATTAAAATAAAAACAATAAATTGAAAACAACATATCTATGTCCTTGATATCAAGAACCAAGTTCTAATAAGCATTGCTAATCACATGTTTAAATAATAAATTTTCAATTAAGTTAATTATTATGCTATAATAAATTATCACTAATCTGAACGAGTAAATTTTTAGCATTTTAGTTCTTTCATTTGAAGTCAAATTATTCAATGAGAAATTGCATTTTAATTCTTTTAATTGAAGTCAAATTAATCAATGAGAAAATTTCATTTTCTAAAACATAAGCCCCAGAAACCCTATTAAATATCTTTAATATTAATAGCGGTATTATATAGAAATTTAAAGATTAAAAAATAATTTATGTTTATAATTTTTGCATTTGATTACCACATTATGTTATGGACATAAATGTGTATTAGCATACGACAAAAAATATTTATTAATTATAATTTTTACTTTTTATTGAGAATACAAATACAATGGAGCAGCTTTAAAGTTTCAATCTTTTATGTCTTTCAAGCATTCATAATGAGATCATACATAATATAATAAAAACTTTTATGCATTTCATTGTTTTCTTTATATATATATGCTTAGAATTTTATTAGTTCTTTGATTCAAAATCAACATTCAACGCAATACAATGGTCTAATTTTCTTTTGGTGGTTGTTAATTTCTCATTTTTTTTCTTCTACTAATATAAAATTATCTGAATTTATAATTCCCTTCATACGTTTACATTATTACTCCTCTATATATGTATGATTGAGATCTATTATTATATTTTATAAACAAGAACTACTTGTATTTATTTATTAATGTTAAATTGTTTAAATATTATATTTTAAAGTCTAGAATAAATGATAATTTAATTTTATATTAAAATAAATTTGACTTCATGATCTTTGTGAACCCTAAAAATTAAAATATTTCAATAAAATCAAATTTGCACTGAAAACTCTCTAAAAAAAGCTAAATCTGTGTTCGTTTTTACTTCTTTTCTATTCCTTTCTGTTAAACCAATCGCGCTTTTGTAATAGATACCAGAAATTTCAAAAGGGAATAAAGAGAATGAAGCTGCCGTCCAATCCAGGTTGACAAAAGCTGATTTTCTTACAGTAAGTACTTCTATAAAAAAAAAGAAAGAAGAAGTTGTTTCTGGTTCTACCTTTCACTTCTTATAGATGTCGTGAAGGTTTTGTGTTTGTAACTCTCATTTTTCTGAGCATAAAGAGACACATAAACATTCCCCATACAACTTGTAAGTAAAATTTAGTAAAGTTTAATCGTTTTGCTCAATGTATTTACCATAATTTTTAATTTTCACATGATAAATGTGAATGTTGAGGATCTTGAAAATGTTAATCAAAGGGGCAAAGTCATGACGGCAAGCTATTGAAAGTTATGCGAACTATGTGTTTTTAATTTCAATAATAGAATTAAAAATCATATTATTTGTAGGAATAAGGAAACGTTAAATTTTTTGGTTCAGCTGAAAAAAGAAAAGAAAAAAATAAACGAGGAGAGGGATTTGAAGAGAAAGGTAGACAACGATGGGACAATATTTTACAACATTTAAATTTCGTTCTTTTTCCTCTTTTAATTAATTATTTAAATTCTGTATTTTTCTCAATTTAATTTCTGCTTTTTACCTTGAGTTGTTATATCTTATAAAAGAACAAAAAAAATACCTAAATTAAAAGGTGCAATAATTCTAAATACCTCCGGATTAATTAAATAGAATGATTTAAAGATATGTTTGAGATTGAAAATTTTAAATGATGAAGTTAATCTAGTGTTAAAAACTAAAATTATTAGCTATTAAATATAATTAAGTTGGAGCGTTGATTAATAATATTTACTATCAAATGAAAATAAATATTAAAAGCATTAGGCATACATATGTTTAATAGTTAATATTATAAGAATAATACTAGAAATATAATTTTTTAAAAAAATTTTCATATAAGCTTACGTGGCATAATAATATTGATTATGTTTTGGTCCACATTATTTATTTTTGGTAATTACATTAATTTTATTTTTTATTAATTGATAATATTATATTATATCAGTTTGTACAAAAGGTTTGTATTATTAACACCATTCAATTATAAAATAATAATAAAATTGATATTTTTGATGCATAACAAGAGATTTTACGTGCATAAATCTAAACTACATAATACTAATTAAATTATTACATATATCTAAGTATTGTACATAAAACATAAAATCTCAAAAATAAATTGATGATTGTTATATACATATCATATACATTTAGATGAATAAATTGTCTCCTATCGGACTCTCCGATTATAATATCATCTTTCGAATCCATTCAATAGTTGAGATAAAATTTTCTTTTATATACACTAATGATAAACATTTTCATTACTTACTTACTGTGAACATAATCATATGCAAACGTAGTTAGACTCACTTTTATTTTGAATTTGCATATTTGTTATATATTAATATACAATATTCTCATTATCTAAATACTTTTATAAACCTATTTATTATATATTTTATGCAAACAAACTGATAAATTCAAAAAATTAGGTTCTATCTTTTATAAAGTATAACAAAAATTTGGTTGATGACAAGGAATTAATATTGCAAGGACGTTTCTTAACTTTCTTTACATGAAATCGGGCCATCATCTTCAATGAGATGGAGTAATGGAGTTGATCCAAACCAATCTACATAATACATGCATTGAATTGTTCCAATATTGAAGTACACATTTTACATTGTGGATCACGTGCGGAGTTATAATCAAGAATATGGGCTTGAAACAACTACCTTTTTTAGAGTTTACTTTTTCTAGCAAACTCCTGAATTTGATACATTTTTCATGTGTACTTACGAAATTAGGATCAATTAATTGTAGGATAGAGTGGCAGGAAGAGTTTCTTGCATCGAAGAATAAATAAATAAGAAGGATCTCCTACTACATTGTATGTATCACTCTCCTTTATCCCACTTGTATATTTTATAATTTTGAACCGTGTCGTTATAATTTTCTATTAATAATTTCTTTTGATAAATTAAAGACTACAAGAAAAAAATTAAAAAATTATAACGTATAAATGTTGAAAATTACAATAAAGAAAGGAGATAAAGTGAGTCAATTGGTGGATTCATGCATTAAGTAATTATGAATTGAATGCATGCCTTGTCTAGTGCACCAGTGATAGTGATCGATTTCAAATGGCTCCGTTATTAGGTAATTCTGCAAGTTATATTTTATTTGATTGATTACTACTACTTACTGATTATTTATTAATCTATGTGCATCCTTCTAATAACTAATTAAAAATATTCTATTATATGGGTCTGAATCATGCATCTATCTCCCTCCCTACAATTCGAACTTTCGAGTCAAATTATTAGTGGTCCAATATATATCACTCGAACCTGATATGACTTTCTTTGTTTATTTTAGTGGTTGACCTCTCTTATGCTCCCCTACCGCATTATAAGTATATTCGAATTATTGTAGAGCTAGACTAGAGACTAGCTAGTATTATATTAATATTTGCATATGGTAAATAAATTTTAAGTTTTAAGGTTATAACTAAAATTCATCTTCCGTTTTAGGAGATGGTGATCAAATTAAGATACTACATCCAGACGAGGAAGCTGGCAAGTTAAATCAAAACTCCACATCCACAAAATAAAAATATGGTTTCACACAGAAAAGGAAAGAGACAACTCTCAGATTTATGACTTATGGAATTAGTTGGAAGGGTGGCCAAACCAAAAATGAAAAACTGCCAAAATCTATGTATATAATTAGCAAACATTATCACTTTTATCTATCGTCCTTATTTAGTTTGAGGATGGTTATTTGGATCACAAATAATTACGCAATAGAATATAAAATTTTGAGTAAAATTTGATAAACAATCTAATAATAACAAAATTTACATATTTACATTTGTCTAATATTGTATATATATATTTTAAAGAAATTGGGAAATATAATTTGAAATTTAAAAAAACAACTCGAAATATATAACATTAAAAGTTCTAATTTGATATATAATATGTTGACATTGACAAGATACCTAATTTTTTTTATTATATATGAAAATTTTGGATATGGGGGGAATAGC
Organism: Trichilia minutiflora; assembly: GCA_035590515.1. Taxonomy (NCBI): domain Eukaryota; kingdom Viridiplantae; phylum Streptophyta; class Magnoliopsida; order Sapindales; family Meliaceae; genus Trichilia; species Trichilia minutiflora. The sequence continues at coordinate 10,237,406 of JAVXUL010000021.1, read as the reverse complement.
AATACCGAAAAAGCAGATGAATGATTTATAGACGGTGAGAGTTTGTGACAAGGACTATTAATTGTACAATTTATATATAAAAAAACAAAAAAAATATATTGTACACATTAAAATCACATTTTCCTAGTCCGTGTTTGGACCAACCAATATTTGTGCTAAATTAATGGCTTCAACATTTAACATGTGAAGCCCTAGCCGCAAGATTTTACTGAGTAAAATGAAAATTAAATAATAGAATCGAATTTCTATTTTTCTAACTCAGTAAACAATAAATATTTTAAAAACATTATTTTTAAGATGTAAAATTGTAAGACATTAACGTAAGTAAAAATATATATATATAAATAAAACTGATTAATTTTAGAATTTTTTTTCCATTTTAAGTTATGGTATTCTTTTAATATTCTAATATTGTTCTCAGTTAAGTAAATAACGCAGGGATACTAGAATGATAATTTTCATTTTAGAAAAGCTTAATTAATTGCAATTTTTCTTCAAAAAAAAATTATTATTTTTTCGTAAAATTATTATTTTTCTTGATTGGATTTCAAATATTAATAAAGTATAATTGACAAATAAAAATAAAAATAGAATAACAAATGTTTTCTTGAGACGAAAGTTGTAATACAATAAGGAAAGTTGCTATTAGAAAATTTGTAATACTTGCAAGTGATTGCAATTTTCTAGAAAATGAAAATGAAAAAAAGAAAAGAAATAGATTGAATGTTTATTTAGTTTATGCATTCGTAGTGAGTGACGCCACGACCTAATACCATCAAAAGAGTTTTATAATATAGTTAATGAAATATAATCAATTGATCACCGCAAATACATTTAATTTCCAAATTAATAGCATATCATAATAAATAGCATAAAAGGGAGTTTTGATAATGCTTTTTAAAATGGTATTTTTGAAGATTATAAAAGTGAGGTTTTGAAAGTAGTTTTTTTTTTTAAGAATAAAAAATTTGGTGGTAGTTTTTTCAAAATTAAAAAGGAAAATTTAGTATTTTTTTAAATGAAAAAAAAAATTATTCTGAAAAATTCTTCGATCCCATGACAACTGTCCGGCGGCTTCAAGGTGGTGAAGAACCATGCACCGTCCACTTGGTTCACTGGGGCAACGCGCAACGAAACGAAATCATTTGATCATATATGACATATGTTTTGCCCTTTTGGCTTTTCAACTGTTAAGGTCATTTTAGTCATTTGAACTTTCATTTTGGAACATAATGTAAATTCATGTTTCGTAATAATTTTGCTCGATACAATCAAATTGCAGAATTATTGATAAAGCAGAGGACTGAAAGCAGGGTCCCGAACCGTCAGTCCCCACTTCTTGAACAGGATTAGAAACGAAAGAGGAAAGTAAAACAACTTTGGTTTTCCTGTTACCGACTAAACGTGTCTCTAAACCTCTCTCTCAAATTCATATTTTACTCCCTTCGGTTTTTTGTTTTTTTTTAATTAGTAAATATCCACTTTTAAACTTCTCTAACTCAACTTCCAACGACTTGAATCTCTCCAAAATCTGTGGGTTTGAATAATTTTATTTTTTATTTTCAATTTTAAAATTAAAAAATCTAGATTTTTATAGATTATAAATATGTAAATAGAACTATAACACTATATCATACACTAGTCTTTCTTGCATTCCCTTTTTGTTTGCTTACCGAAATTTATTATACATTTTCTCACCATATCTGATTTAGGTATTGGAGTTTTTTTGTCAGAACCCCCACCCGATGTAATTCCTAGCGTGATATTATTTTATAAAAATTTTGAGGTGAAGCTCTGCAAGAGAGGATCCGACCAACCGCTATTCTGACGAGGATCCGATGATACAATAACCATATTCAAATTCACACCTTAACAGTTGGCACCGTCTGTGGGAAACTAGTAAAAAGCCATTGAAGAATCGTTTGGTGAGGAAAAGGAAAAGGTTGACGAAGTCGGATAACAGAATGAATGCAAGGAAACGGAGGTCCCAGCGAGGGTGTTGCCCGAGGAGAAAGGAGAGCACCACTAATACGAGAAAGATCCCGGCCTAAGAATGAATGCTTATAAAAAGGCTCCTGGTGAGCAGAGTCGAAGCATTGGAGAAGGAACTCCTAGAAATCAGACGACAGTTGGCCAGAGAAACAGTCGTCCCAAAAGAGAAAAGAATGCCATTTCTGCCTGAGGGGACAGGAAAATTAAACCTTCCAAGGTGGTCATATGGAGAAGATCCAGAGTTCCAGAGAAACGCATGATTACACATCCACATCTAGGCTCATAGCCCTATAAAAAGAAAAAGCCAAAGTAACAGAAAGATTAGTAGATGCACCCAGAGTGCCTTAGAAGGTCGGCACTCCCTTCAAGATTTTTGAAGGACAGGAGCGGAGGAGAAACAACGACAAAGGACATCACCAAGAGATGAGCAAATTGAAAGGGAAACACAACTTGGCCCCTGCTGACATGAGGTTTTACCTCAACGAGAAATATGTCAGAGAGAGGAAAATCACAACAACTGTCGATAGGAAGGATATAGAAGATTGCGTGAGAAAGGTGCTACAAGAAATGGGAGCGCAGAGCATTCCTGCTCAAGGGGAGGACCCAGGGATTAAGGAAGTCCCTGCTTCAGCCTTCATGTCTCTCCTCTCAAAGAGAATACAGGCATCACGTCTTCCCGAAAAGTTCAAGATGCTACAGCTAGCTGCCTACTTTATGAAGACTAATCCTTTCTTACACATAAACGCATTCAGGAAGACAATGCTAATGCAGGGCTTGACAGAATTACAGATGTATCGATTTTTTTTACCTGACTCTAGAAGACCCAACCAGACGTTGGTACAAGAGACTGTCACCCGCCAGTATTCACAGCTTCAACCAGTTGGCTACTATCTTCGAAAATGAGTTTAAGAGGATAGCAACCACCAACCAAAACTTGAGCGCTCCTGAAGAAGCTCAGACTGTCCTAGATAGGAGAACGCCTCTGTAGAGTAATTAATAGAAAGATAAGAGAAGTCGTCATCGAAACCCTAGGTATAACAATAGAAATACATAAGGAAATGATAGACAGCCGTAAGGCTAGCTCCCCGAAGCCATGCCAGGACAAGAACCCTCGAGGCTTTTGTCGGAAAGGAATCTCCTTAGGAAAATTGAGCAGACAACAGCTCGGGGATTCATGCCCCTGTTAGGAATCACCTGTATCACGGATTCTCCACTTGCTTCTTCAAAAATCAGCCAGCATCCTGAAGATAAAGGTGATCAGAAACTAGACTATGCTATGATCATCTCAAGGGGATTTTCAGGTAACTTCTGAGGGTTTCCTGAGCACTAACTAGGAAAGGCCTCACTTAATGGGTCAGACAATCAAAACTGAAACACAAAAATTGCCCTTGAGAGAGTTTCTCCTCAGGTTGGCATACTTGCCCTGCCAAGGCGTAAAGGTCGGGGTTGCAGAAAAAGAATTGTCCCTGAAAGAGTCTCTTCTTAGGTTGGCATACTTGCACCTGCCAAAGCATAAGAATTGGGGTTGCAGAAAAAGAATTGCCCTTGAGTCTCTCCTCAAGTTGGCACATTTGTACCTACGAAGGCATAAAAATCATGGTTGCAGAAAAATAATTGTCTCTAAGAGAGTCCCTCCTCAAATTAGCTCACTTGTAACACTCATTTACATTTTCTTGTGTGTAAATAAAACGGAATGTTTTGAAATCATTCTTAGTATCTCCTACAATATTCGTTGCCTCGACGGTCTCCCCTAGTGTTAAGGTCGGCCACGAGCGATAAAATCCCTTGACACTAGTAGAATAAAAAAATCCTACCCACCCCGGGTTCACATAAATTCTAGATCTGGCTCAGGCATCCCGAGAGTATAAGACTTAGTTTGCGACTTAGGAGCGGTAATCCCTGACAGTGTTAGGTCCTTTTAAAGATAAAAGTCCTGGTCACCCCGGGTTCTCATAAATCCTAGGTCTTGGTCAGGCATCCTGAGAGTATAAGACCTAGTTTGTGACTTAGGCGTGATAATCTCTGACAGTGTCGGGTCCTTTCAAAGATAAAAATCCTGCTCATTTCGAGTTCGAATAAATCCTAGGTCCGACTTAGGTATCCCGAGAGTATAAAACCTAGTTTGTGACTTAGGTGCGGTAATCCCTAACAATGTCAGATCTTTTCAGAAATAAAAATCCTGCCCAGACTGTGTTTGTATAAATCCTTGATCCTAGTCAGGCATCCCGAGAGTTTAAGACTTGATTTATGACTAA
>JAVXUL010000021.1:10210374-10233059 GCA_035590515.1 Trichilia minutiflora | reverse complement strand
AATATAAGGTTTATACAAGATCAAAAGCCCTGAAACCGACAACACGAATGGTTTCTAGGGCATACACACTAACAATCTTTCAATATTCAGAATGGCTTTAAGCCCTTGAAAACCCCTGACCTTAGTTGAGAATGCTCCTAAGATCTCGGGTGGAGTTAAACTCCAAGGCTCATCAAGTAAAGATTCCTGAAGGCCCCTGACCTTGGTTGAGGATGCTTCAAGGTTTCATGAGAAATCAAGCTCCAATGCTCCTCAAATATACCCCTGAACCCGATATGTTTATGGTCACCCCTAAAGTACGATCAATGATTATGTTTACTTATCTGATTTGTGCTCAAGTTATGATCAAAACTTCTTTAAAATCAGTTAAATAAAGAAGAAAAGTTAGCCCGAGAGACACACAGAAGTAAGCAAAAATTCCTTTTCATTTATGAAGAGTTAGGGTAATACATGTATATGTTGTACATACAAAAGAATATAAAAAATATCCTAAGTCCTAAGGTACTCGCTGGGAGGCCTTCTTCATCCTCAGTCTAATATCTCCACCGGTACATCCTCAACTCGGGGGATAAGAGAGGTTTCTTCATCTAGCGTCTGAAGGGTAGGGGGGTTTCTTCCTCTTCTCTTATTAAAGAGGTCTCTTCATTCTACGCGGCTCGAGAAGGAGGACCATCTTCTTGGTGTGCCGACTGATCCTAAGAAGCCAGTGGTTCGGTACCCCTGATGGCTGCCTTGAGAAGACCTTCTATCTCAACGGAAGGAACTTCATCTCTTAGTCTTTCGTCATCAGTAGCCATCTCACCCACCTAAACCACAGGGGGATCATCTGAAGGACGAGTCCTAGAAGTTCTTGGGACATCGCGGTCTAAATGATTGAACAACCAGTGTAGGTCTAACTCCGAGTAATCCTAAAGAAAGAGACAGCTTGTCAAATCCACACCTTCATTAACTCCCTCACTATACCGATCGACAAGTTGAGCAGGCACCTCCTTCAGCTTCTTCCTTTGCTTCTCAGAGGACTGTTGTAGATTTTTATACGCCTCCCCTAGTACCCAAAGCTCCTCTGTCAGAAAATTCGTCCTATCCTCCGACATCACCAAATCTGATAAGACCATTCAGTACTCCCTCTTCCAACGATTATCTTCCTCTTTCAAGGTTCGATACAGTTTATTTAACTTATTGAACTTATCAATGACCTTCGTCTGGCCCGCTCAGCAAGTTTACTCTTGGCTTTCAAGGCCTCAGACTGAGTTTCAACGACTGACAGCTTCCCTTGTAGGTCTTCCTTCTCCTTGAGCCACTGAGTCCTTTCTCCCTCCAAGATCGTAACCTTGAAAGTCAGATCTTCTTTCTCTTTGACGGACTGTTCCTGCGTGGCTATGATCATATCCTGATCCCTTTTCTCTAACTTCTTCACGGTTTCAAATGCGTGCTTCCTGATAGCAAGAGCATTCCTGAATTCGTCGATGAAGAGGTCTAGCATGTAGGCATTCTAGATCAAGGAAAGGCACAAAGATGGTCAGTATCTTCTAAAGAAAGGGGAACTACTAAAACTCAAGGCAGAAAAAGACTTACCCGATGAGAGAGGACGCTTAACCAATTGAGAACTTCCTCTGGAGGGACACTTGCTATATCCTCACCCCTCTTCGATGAGATTACCTCCCGGACAGAGTTCACTAAGAGAAGGAGGTATCCAAAATCTCCCTTTCACTTTCAAGGAGATCCTCCATAAAAATTTTGTTTATATCCCCGACACTTTCCTTATCGATCGGGAATGGGTCCTCTATCACAAAGAGGGGTGGCTCTTCTCACCCTTGTTCATCCCCTAAGCCCGAATGTTTGCTGTTTGAAAACCCTTTTGGGTCGGTTTGCTGCTTTCTGCCCTGACCCAAGGTCTTTCGTTCATTTTATCCCCGAACCTGTCCGAGACCCTTTTTGACTGACCATCAGTTGGGTGAGACGGAAGGTCTACTTTCTGCTTCTTTTGTACCTCAGCCTGGCCTTCATCTATAGGCCTTTTTCTTTTATCCTTGGCTAGGGCCGAGTCAACCTTCTGGGGGCGCTTCTCCGACTCCTCCCTTGGCTCCTTGAAGGAGATGCCCTTCTCTTTGGGGCGGGCGGTCTTCTTCCCTCCCTCTTTCTCGGGAGTCTTCTTAGGTCCCCCTTTACAGGCCTCTTTTCTTTATCATTCAGGGCCTTCGTCTTTAGAGCGGCCTTGGGTGTCTTCAAGGCTCCTTTGGAGAGTATACTCCTCAAGACATTGTTGGATTTCCTCTTGCCCGTCAAGGTTTTTTTTATCCCCGTCTCTGCAACAAGAAAGATATAGTTAGCCTTCAAGACGAGAGTAAAATAGCCAGTCAGAGAGAGCAGTTTAAAAACCCCTTACCTTTATTCATCTAAACTCTCAGTTTAGAGAGCTCGATCTTAGACACTGTCTTGGATGTTAGCCCTAAAGCGATCCTGCTATTCACATTCAGCAACTGTTTGACATCCATAATGGGAAGCTCCAGGAGCTTGTTTCACACATCCACCGGGATGTCCACCTGATCTCTCCTAGCAACTACAATAAAAAACTCGTCAGTATTGGTATAACTTCTTCCTCAGTAAATAGCAAAAATATCTGTTATATGCTTATCAGACTCCTGGAAGAAGGGAGGAAGGGAGCAGGGAGATGGCTCTGTACAGTCTTCGTTGGCGATAAACCATGTAACATCTAGTTCAAGTCTGTCAACAATATTGTCCGCCTTGGTCCAACCCTTGGGGCCTCACAGTTTTGTTCTTGATAATGGGTTATTCTGAGAATTTTTTAAGAGGTCACCCATCTTGATACTGCTCTTACCCAAGCACATTTAACTGCCTAGTTTTTGGGAAAAAATCACTACCCATCCCAAAAGGCCTTGTTGATAACTTGGTTTTAACTTTACATATATAGCCCAATAACTTTCTCTCCCATTCCGATATGGAATTCGGTTCATCCCTGCCATCCTAGAAGCCTGCCAGAAATCACTCTTTGCTCAGGCTCCCTTGGTCCCGGTGCCACTTCTCACCCTCATCAGACTGGGATATTACACATCTTTCTTTCCCAAGCATACTTTTCCAAGAGGTCACCCATCTTGATACTGCTCTCACCCAAGTTCTTGGCAAGAAACTACTACCTATCCCAAAAGGCCTTGTTGACAACTTCGTTTCAACTTTACATATATAGCTCAATAACTTTCTCTTCTATTCTGATGTAGGATTCGGTTCATCCCTTCCATCCTAGAAGCCTGCCAGAAGCCGCTCCTTTGGCTCTGGTGTCACTTCCCGCCCTCATCAGACCGGGATGTTACAGGCCCATCAGCTTTCGTTTGATTCGTCCCTGAATAGCCACCATCGTACTAGAGGAGAGTTAGCGATGATACCAATTATAACACCTGATCCAAGTCTGTCAATAATATTGTCCGCTTTGGGGCAACCCTTGGGGTCTTATGATTTTGTTCTTGGTAATGAGTTATTTTGAGAACTTCCAAGAGGTCACCCATCTTGGTACTGTTCTCTCCCAAGCACGTTTAATTGCGTAGTTCTTGGGAAGAAACCACCACCCATCCCAATAGGTTTTGTTGACAAGTTAGTTCTAACTCTACATATATAGCCTAGTAACTTTCTCTCCCATTCTGATGTGAGATTCGTTTCATCCCTGCCATCCTAGAAGCCTGCCAGGAGCCACTCCTTGCTCAGGCTCCCTCGGCCCCTGCACCACTTTTCTCCCTCATCGAACCAGGATGTTACAAATCAGCTATCTTTTCGGTCCTTATTGCAGGAAGGAGTGCCCTTCACTCTAGACTGAAACCCTCCATAAACTTGGAGGAATACCAACCAGGGTACTAGTTGGTATTCCTGAGAGAGTACAAATACCACACCTCGTCAGGAGTCGGGGTGGGACTCTCCTTAAGAAAGCTCAGAATAAAGAACCCGCTTAAGATTCTCCAGCTGTTCAGGGTAAGCTGGTAGAGCAGAATCCCAAAGGCTTTAAAGAGCTTGACAAAATAGTTTTATAGGAGAAGGTGGGCCCCCAGTAGCAAGTGCTCCTTATTGAACGTCATTTCCCTTAGCGTCAGGTTAATTGGGATCTCACTCCCATATGGTACCCTCAGTCGCACGCTGTCAAGAATATTGAAGGCCTGTCGGAAGGCCCGCAGGTCCGCCTCGATCACCGTTGAGACGAACTAATCCTCCTCATGGTCCCCCTGGCTCGAGTCTTCTCTGAAGCACTCCTTCTGTCTTCATCGAACTCCTGGGTCCTAATGGGATCCCCGACCTTCTCCCGATCGCTAGTGGTAGCATTAGAAGGTCTGCTCTTATCCGATATTTTTTTGACCACATGAAAACCCAAGAATGCGTAAAAGTCTGAAAACTTCCAAAAACTACAAAGGATTCAGAACCTTTTACCTTTTTAGCAGAGATGGTGGATGTATCATCAATGCACGAAGAAAAAGCTTGAGCACAAGCACCTGCAAGCACACAAAAAAGAAGAAACAAGAAGCGAACTAAAGAGCAATGAAAAGCAGAAGAAAGAAGGAAGTAGGAGAGCACCAGAGTTAGAGTTTTCGCAGGAGATAGAAAGGTAAAAATGACAACTGAAGAAGGGGGGTATTTATAGTAGAAAAGGTCCAATCTCCACCGTCGATCTGGAAGGACAGGGGATGGTCATGTGTCCAAGCCCCTTTAATGCCTCCGTGTTTCGAGAAACAGTTGAGCACCCGCCATCAAGATTCCGACACGTGACCTATTCACAGTCAAGCATTCAAAACCTTTTCGAAGTATAAAGCGTCACAAGCTCAATAACAGCTTTATGATATGACCTCTGACATACAGCATTTAATGAAGGCGAATTAAAGGTCTTGAAAGAAGAAGCGTCACCTGGCATCTAACAACTCCGTCAAGTAAGGTTTTCAACAGCAAGATAACATCCCAGGCACTCCATACGTCTTAGTCCGTATCTCCTTCATAGTAAAAACTCGCCTTAAGTCTTAGGAAGTATCCCCCTACCCTCAACCCTAGAAGTCAGAATGGTCCAGACAAAAGTTTTTAGTATACGCTTTTCAAGTCTCACACCAAAAACTGGGAGATTATCTGTTGGGGAAAATATACGAGTGACACGTGGGGTCTCATCAGAAAAGAAAGTGACACTTTCGTTCCAGGCATTTTAGCTCCCCCGACAGCCTCAAGACCTAGGGAATCACCCTCTCGGGTAAACCTGACGTCATGCCCCAAGCTCTAGGGAGCCACCTTCTTAGGCAAATCCGTCTCAGGTCCCAGTGGATTGATTTCTCAGGCAAATTCGTCTCAGATCCCAAGGAGTCGGCCTTTTGGGGGAACCTAGTCCTTCATCCCAAGGAATAATCCTCTTAGGACTCAGGAACGCGCCATAACTCTCAGGTACTGGTAGCCATAGGCCTCAGGATGAGCCTACCCATCCCCTAGAAAAGTGCAGAATTAGCCTCCTAACCGTAGAAGCCTCTCAAGACGTTTTCTCTTCACCAATATGAATGTAACCCCCAACCAGAGAACCCCTAATCACGCGCCTACGCTACCAAAAATGGAAATGACTGCTGACATAGTAGGTCCTATAACGAGAGTAAATGCCCTGTCTTAGGAGCTGCCTGTCCCATCCATCATCCATCTTCAGATAATGTGCAGTAGCAGACCTAAAATTGACAGGAATGTCAACTATAGCATTAATGGAAGGCGGTCACACATTGCCCAATGGCACTAAAGTCTCATCATTCCCATTCTTCGATGTTTAGTCACATCACCAGGGTACTATATAAAGAGGAGTTCTCCATCAAAGAAGGAATTCAAGATTTTGAGATTTCAGCTCTCTATATAGTCCTCTTGCCACTCCTCTCCCATTTTCTCATCTTCACATTTGGTAAAGAGTCTCTTTTTCTTGCATTCTATTTTGGTTTGCTTAATTCACCATACATTTTCTCACCATATCTAATTTAAGCATAGGAGTTTTTCTACCGAGACCCTCTTCCGACATAACTCCTAACATATTATTATCTTATAGGGACTTTGAGGTGAAGTTCTGTAAAAAAGAATTCGGCTAACAACTCTCTTCGATAAGGATCCGTGATAACCATATTTAAATTCACACCTTAACATAATGTGTAACATCTAAATACTAAATTAATAATTTTTTTTTACAAACAAACCTATAATGATTGAAACCATTAGTATTAAAATGAATATTTGACCAAATTTTAAAAATGCATATATTTTTTATCCATTATGCATAAAATAGATTATATTCTACAATGTTCTAATGATGCATATATTTCCATCATATTTTTCGGTGCTAATAAAAAAATTTATAATTCTTAGGGGTAATGATATATTTTACAAAATAAGATAAATAAATAATAATTACACTAAAATATAGAGAGTTAATTATATTATTCAAATAATTAAATTGCACATGGGATAAAATATACAATAGTTACCATACTAGTAAGATATGATTTTTTATTTTATAAAATTGTTAAGGTAAATGATACATATTTTAAAAAATATAGCAAAAATATCTTTTTTACTTTCTTTCTTGATTTTAGAAACTGTTATTTATATCTCTTTCATTAATAAAAAATAACATTAATTTTCAAAATTATTATTTATACCTCTGTCCTTAATAAAAAATAACATTTCCATTCCATTTAGTAAATTTAATTATTAAATTAAAATTTAGAATTTTATTAACCATTTAGTAAAAAAAACTTAAATAATACGTTAGCTAAAATTTTTATTCTAAATTTCAATTTAACAATAAATAAAAATTTAATTGATAAGTTTATAATAAAAAATAGATAAAAAAGCATAAATGCCAACTTTAAAATTAGAAAAATAAAAATTTCATTCAATTTATAATATACTATCAAATTAAATTAAATTAAATTAAATTAAATGATATTAAACACAACATAAAATCAGTTTAAAATTTTAAGCCAAATCCATCCAAACAACAACTGTCTATTCCTACTAATGCTAGAGTATTAAATCCCTAAAAGCAGCGTCCCGAACCGTCAGTCCCTGCTTCTTGAACAGGATTAGAAAAAAAAAAAGAGAAAAATAAAATTAAAAAAAATGGAAGCGGCAGCAAAATCGACCGAGCAACTGAACAATTCTCAGTTGAAAACTGTAGCGCCGCTACCGCAAGACCCGCTTGCGAAACCTCAGATTCAGTCCAATAAAAGAAAGCTCGCTGATAACGCAGACCTCCGCAATTCTGTTTACTTCAAAATCCGCGCGCTCGCTCGTGAACTTCGTCCCCAGTTTATCCAGGTACAGATTTTTAAATTTTTATTTTTTTATGCGTATTCAAAATTCTTGAACAACATTTTAATGCTTTATTATTTATTTATATGGTTACATTTAATTTGTTTCTATTGAGGAATGACCTAATTGTAATGTTTGAGTAGGATTTGATGTGTATTGATCAGTGGTTGAATAACGTTTTAATTATTCTCCAACTCCCATTTGATTTCAGCAAACTTTTTATTGATTCGATTGTTTTTCCTAATTGTTCCTCCTGTGCTAATGTGAATAGAACATTGTTTGGAATTGAGACTTATTTGACCTTTAATTCCCAAGTACCGTGAAAAAAAAAAATTAAAACTTGCATCCGTCAAACGTAATTCAGGAAATGGTAAAATAGGGTTTCAAACTTTAGTTGTCGGCTCCAAAAAGTTGCCAGCTAACTGAATCAATGTTTCCTTCCAGTTGCATTTTCTTTCATCTGCCCCTATTCCATAGCAGGACAATCTTGAAAGGGAGCGTTTTGATTTTAAAAATGAAATATTTCTGTTGGATTTAGTAATCATAGTAGGGGATTTGAATAAATCACAATGTACGGTTGTGGTTGTGGAGATTGATTATTAGTGTGTATACAATGAATTGTGCTAAAGTCCCCTGTTTGTTTCGTGGGTAACATTTAGAGGGTGGTGTGCTCTATTAGGAAAACCTTAATTCCATACATCTGCCACTACAAGGTTTACAGTTTAACTGATCTAAAATAATTATTTTGCTATGGACCCCTTCAATGTTTCAATATGTTGGGACGGAGCTAACCATTGCTTTTCTCTAGTCGAGCAATAACATTGATAGGACTTCCATCTATGTTGATTATTGATTTCATATGTCCTTCTAATTGTTTCACTCAAAATACTTCAATAATTATGTAACAATCATAAATTACAATGTGTTTTTCTTGTCCTGATGATTGATTTATCTTCAACTAGGCCGAGCAATATTTGTTTCCTTATTGATGTTCTAATGTTTCCTTAATCTTTTTTCCTTTCCTATAGATCTGTGTACATCTAAATTATGTTTAATGTGCAGGTTCTCCAGACACCAGATTTTCGGAATTGCAAAGCAGCTCATGAAATTAAACTACGTGAGTTTCCTAAGCATATTTGAAATTTGATGTTGATGTTGTTCTGTAGTATAAAACCTCTTAATGGATGCCTTTCTTTTTTAAGCGACAATGTGACATGCTTTATGTTCTTCATATTGACTTGCTTTGTCATGATTTTGTGGACTTCAATTTTCAAGAGCTTAACAGTAGCTCTCACCATGAAATTGATTGTATGATAACCTTCTAAAAATGGAAAAATAAGTCTATTATAGCTGAAATTTGTCGGAGTAAGCCGAAGCTCTGTTGAAATTTGGCAAGTTTTCTCCTTTTACAGTTTTATACCGTATGCACGTTGCAAGGTGAACTTGGCCTGTCTTGTTTTGAAAAGGTGTGTGGTAAGACATGTAATTGTTACTTGCAGAGATGAAGCTCGTGATAGATTTGTACAAACAGATGACTACAGAGGGGCCTATGGCTGGTGAAAATATGCTAGGAACCCAGTCCTCAGGCAAACAGTCCATGGATGAATCAATGGAATTAAAGAAGCCTCAAACACCTTCTTTCAGCTCAGTCTCAGACAAGAAGCTTGATAATGATATTGGCCATCCTCGGGAAAGCTATATTGTAGGTGGGTCAGCTATTGGTTGGAACTTCATCACCTTTTCCGGGAGTAAACCAGTTTATTATGGAGTAACTAAGAAGTCATTTCGGAGCAGCCAAAGAGAATCCATCAATCTCTACCCATAACAATTCAGATCACGGGGAGCTGATGACTCCAAAATTGATGTAAAAAGACTAAATGGCCTGGATCAATATGTTTTCACTAATTGAAATAGATAAATACCTTTTTTGCAGATTGTTCCTACAATTTTTCTTCTAACTCATTATTCATAGTTGTAGCTAGCGTTTTAAATGTTGACATTCTGTTATGAATCTTAATCTGAGTATATATATAGTTGATCTATTTTAATTAAGGTTTCTAGAAATTACAGTTAGTATGCAACTGCCTGTGATAATTGCTCTGTTTGTGAAAAGGTATAAACTAAAGATTTAGGGAGGGGAAGGCTCATTTTTTTTTTAATTTCTGATAACGATATCTGAAACGGTAAAGCTATTGAAACCTTAGAAATATTCTTTTAACAGCCCACCCATACATTAATAACATGTTATATTGTTAATATATTAGCATGATAAAATAAAGTATTATTATTAAATGATTAGTTGGTATAAGAGTTTTTATCTTTGACATTATTGAACTATTAAACATGTGAAGATAATGCAACACTTAATTCCTACTTGGGCCAAAATAATCTTAATGTTACGTTTTTTCTCACCAAAACATTCTAAAATGAATAATTTAGAAAATGTGTATTGGTTGTATGAAAGGATTTGAGAGTTTGAATCTTGTTATACTAAAATTAGACAAATGTTGATTAAATTTCACTTTAAAAAGTGATTAAAAAACAGTTATCATTAATTAAAAAAATGCATCCCATCACACACACACACACATATATATATATATATATATGTATCTTGCAAGTATCGAAGTATACCGTGGGTTATGGAAAGAATTTGTTATACTGTTTAGGAGATATTTTTTTTATTAGCTTGATCTCTTATATAATCTGTCAGTAAAATCAATCAAGTCTAGTTTCTCTCCTTTCTCATAGAATAGCCCAAATTCTTTAGTATCTTACAAGTATCGAAGTATTCTCTTGACAACTAACATATGCATCTCTATCATAGTCTTCATGTATGTGCTGATGAGACTCTCTAAATACATTATATCTAACCTTGTAGCTATTAAATACATTAAATTTCCCACAATCTACTTATAAAGAGTGCCATCAACCTTCTTTCCTTCATAATCTTTATTTGCCTCAAACCAAACTCAGTTAGTGTATTCGTTGAGTTATAATTTTTTATAGGAAACCTATCTAAGATTTCTTGTACATACTTCTTTTGAGAAATAAAAATGTTAATAGTTGATTGAACAACTTCAATGCCATGAAAGTAATGTAACATTTCAAGATCAGACATTTCAAATTCAATCATCATGGACTTTTTAAACTTTTCAAACATAGCCCAATCATTTCCGGTATAAATTAAATTATCTACGTATAAGCATACAAAAAACATCCTTCCTCTCTCTTTAATTTTAATAAAAAGAGTATGCTCATATGAACATCTTCTAAAACCCTCCCGCAAAAAATAAGTTTTTATATGGTTATACCAAGCTCTTAGGAACTTGTTTTAACACATATAAAACCTTTTTCAACCTATATACGATATGCTTATTGCCTAACTTCACATAACCAGGAGGTTGATTAACAAATACATATTCTTATAAGTCTCCGTGTAGAAATGCTAATTTCACATTCATCTAGAAAACAAGCCATGAGTTTTGAGCTACTAATGTTATCACCAATCTAATTATGTCATGCCTTGTATTTGTTAACTTCATCCGTCTCCTTTAATTTTGTCTTATAAACCTATTTCGCACTAATAGTTTTTTGCTCTTTTGGACGCTATATCAACTCCTATGTGTTGTTTCTCTTGATGGCTTCAATTTCAACATCCATAGCCTTTCACAACTTTAGTTCTTTGATAGCTTCCTTAAAAGTTATTGGACCACTATCTGTAAATAGAGCAAAATGAGTGAGTGGATCCTTAGAGCGATCAATTCTTATAACCTCAGTCTTGCATCCATGCCAACCTTCGTCTAACACGATGAAAATATGAACTTGCTAAAGTATCATCCTATTCATTGTGTTCCGTTACTGTTAGTGAAGTTACAATTTTTATAGAAACTATATTTTGAGGAACTTTAATAGTAAAAGCTATTGGAGCTTGTTATTGATGAGGCTGTTGTGTTTCTTTTCACTATCAAAGTTTGCTGATATTGTCAATGTAACACCATTGGTTCTTCAAGACTAGATTTTATCTTCATCAAATACATCATCATGGTTAATGACAATTTTCGTGGTGATGGGATTGGCAATTTGTATGCTTTTTATTGATCACTAACACTAAGAAAAATACATTTTTCTCCTTTGCCATCTAACTTTTTTCTCTTTCCATCCCGAAATGTGGGCATAAGCAATGCATCCAAAAATTCTGAAATAATTTACCACCGGTCTTTGTCCACTCCAAGGTTCTTTTGGTGTCATATTTTGAGTAGTGGTGTCTAACGGTCCGGATTGATCCACAAACCAACCTGACCTGACCCGTTAAAAACCAGGTCCAAATCGGTCTGATGAACTATTTATATAGACCGGATCGATTTCAGATCCATATAAATGGACCAAACCGATTTCAGATATTCGAAATCGACAACCCGACCCATAACGAGCTTGGAATCGACCATGCCTTTGATCCGATGGATTGAACCAAATGTTCAGGCTGGTTTTACCTGTCGAATAAAATAAAAAAATAAATAAAAAGGCAACAACCCGTTGATTACTATGTGAATAGACAGGTTGAATCAAAATCAGTTCGAATCAAAATCGTTTTTGAATCAAAATCGACTCGAATCGGTCCGTGACTATTTATTTTTCGGTTTCGGATTGGTTCTATTAATCATGAACCATGGAACTGACCTAACCCGGCCCGTTTTTGTTATTGATTCGAACTAATTCCATTTTTTTGATTCATTGACCCGGCCCAAACCGACCCAGAACCGTCATTTTGGGTTCGTTAAACACCTTTAATTTTGAGGAGCAAGAATGGACTTATGTTCAATATACAAATGCTTTAGTTAACTACTTCAAACTAGAAATTTTTTAGAATGCCATTCCTTACCAAAAGGCTTTACACTATATACAAAACAATGTGATTTTTTCTTTTGCAAACTCCATTTTATTGAGGCATATATGCTGTTGTAAGTTGCCTTTTGATTCTATGAAACTCACCAAAATTTGCAAAGTGGAGAAGAGAGCTTTCTCTATATATTATTCAATCAGCCAATAGCCCTATAAATAGGCAATACATCAACGAAGAGAATTAAAAAATAGCAATAGTTTTTGACCACTAACACATGATCTGCAACACTAAAAGCAAACTGATAATATGTCTAAAGACTAAGTCTATTTATCCTACATCTAAGAACCCACGTGAAAGACAAGCTTGATAAATTCATAACAAGCCTACATACATAGGTTCTCTTGAGAGAGCGTCACTATCCTTCATACGTCTTTACAATAAACAAAGTGTGAACCTCGTTTCTGGGGATTCAGTGTCTTATTTATAGGTTTTAATAAATCAGCATATTCACCATCATCTAGAATTTTTTTTCTAGAACTTAGAAGTATGAATTCTAGTCCATGTCTTCTATATACATTTTACTTGCAAGCTAAATTATTCTATGATAATGATCTCTTCTCACGTGACACTCCCTTACTGGATGCTCAGATCTTTCATATTTATCAACAGATTTTCTCTGATCTCATCGGGGTTGACTGGTTGCCTTGTTGGTCAGATTGTTACCCTCGGGATCATGGTGAATCATGCTAGTTCTACAGATATTGTCATGAGAATCAAAAAATACTTTTTGTACCCTTCCTACATCTTTAGTTGTCTATACCTTTTCTAAACCCATGTTCACAAATAGAACAATCATCAAAGGTAGTTGCGTAAAATTGTAATTTCTAGAAACCTTAATTAAGATAGATCAACTATATATTCAAATTAAGATTCATACCGCTAGCTACAACTATGAATAATGAGTTCGAAGAAGAAAAATTCTAGAAAATCTGCAAAAAGTGTATTTATATATTTCAGTTAGTGAAAACATATTGATCCTGGCCATTTAGTCTTCTTACATCACTTTTGGTGTCGTCAGCTCCTGGTGATCTGACTTGTTACGGGCAGAGATTGATCGGTCCTCCTTGGCTGCTCCGAAATGACTCCTTACTCCATAATAAACTGGTTTACTGCCGGACAAGGTGACGAAGTTCCAACCAATAGCTGACCCACCTACAATATAGCTTTCCCGAGGATGGCAAATATCATTATCGAGTTTCTTGTCTAAGACTGCGCTGAAAGGAAGAGTTTGAGGCTTCTTAAATTCCATTGATTCATTCGGGAGCAGATCGGATTGTTTTCACTCTTGGTGTCTGCCTGAGGACTGGGTTCCTAGCATATTTTTACCGGCCAAAGGCCTCTCTGCAGTCATCTGTTTGTACAAATCTACCACGAGCTTCATCTCTGCAAGTGGCAATTACATGTCTTATTCCTTTTCAAAACAAGAGAGGCTAAGTTCATCATGTAACGTGAATACAGTATAGAGCTATAAAAGGAGGAGAAACTTGACAAACTTCAGAGCTTTGGCTTAGACAATTTCAGCTATAATAGGCTTATTTTTCCATTTTTAGATGGTGATCATACCATTTATTTAAAAGTAAGAGCTACTTTTAGGCTCTTGAAAATTAAAGTCCAGAAAATCATGATAAAGCAAGTCCATGCGAAGACGATTAAGCATGAGCCATGCTGAAGTATGTCGCGCTGTGGCTCAAAAAGGAAAGACATCCATCAAGGATATGGCTACAGAACAACATCAAATTTGAAATACGCTTTAGGAAACTAACGTTGTTTAATTTCGTGAGCTGCTTTGCAATTCCGAAAATCCACTGTCTGTAGAACCTGCACATTAAACATAATTTAGACGTACACAAATCAATGGAAAAAGAAAAAAGATTAAGAAGGAAACGTCAGGACAAGGAAAGACACATTGCAAGTTACGCTACATTTTGAGTGTAACAGTTAGAAGCACAGCAGAAATCAATAATCAAGCGTCAACGGAAGTTCGATAAATATTATTGCTAGAAATACAGCAAAGCCATGGTTAGCTCCGTCGCAACAAACTAAAACATTGAAGGGGCCTTTAGTAACGTAATTATTTAGATCACTTCAATGTAAACCTTAGTGACAGTAGAGTATAATTTTCATTTAACTAAAATGTTACCCCAGAAGGCCAGATCACATATAAAATATGGTTATTTTACTGTTGTCATTTAACTTAACAAAATGCAACAAACTCGAAGGTTTTTTACTTTCTCTCCAAAAGTACTATGATTTCTGATTTATTGTTTCGTTAAAAGTATTCACTGCACTGTTGCAAGAAAAACATTAATGGCATATCCACATAAAACATCCCATCTATTTGAAAGAGAAATAATTTTACAACTTGCGAACCAGAAATATCGGGGTGCGAAATCAACGATCATGTCTGTAGTTTACTGTTTTTGAACAGTTTGCCAATTTCCAACACTATAAATGTTGTTGACCTGTTCGAGTATCATGAAGAGGAATTAATTTATCTTGCACGAGTTTTCTCAAGTGGTAGACTGATCTAAGACGCCTCATTGGCCTGCTTCTCTCCACTTGCTGAGTTCCCTTCAAATGGGAGAAGTGCGTTCACTTCAAGCGGACAAGTTCTTTCACCATGACCTCATTGCAATTTCTGCGATAGGGAGTTCTCTCTGTTCGAAGAGGTTAGTCATTTTAAGAAGTTCAATATTTTTTTTAGTCAACTTGTTATTAGAGTTCACTTGTTGGCCGCTTCTATGTTCTGTAGCTTGAAGAGTCTTGAATTTTTAAACAAGGTCTGTATGCTGAAATCTTTGTAGGATCGGAAGAAAGAGCAATCACTGTTGTTAGGATATCAAGGCTCGAAATTGTTTTGATGAGAGGCGTAATTCATATCCGTCTTCTTTTTCTCGGTCAGGTTTCCTAACGATCATAAAGGATTTGTCGGCGGTTCTAATTGGATAATTGGCGATGGCTAGGTCTAGCGTAAACTTTTGGTTTGATAACTGTTTGGAGCAGTTTATGTTATCAAAGGCCGAATTTCTGTCTTAGGTTTCTGGATTGCAGAGGTTTAAGGATGGTGTTTGGAAGATCCTCAGAGCGATTTTTGTTCAATTTTCACTGAAAAAAATTCTTTTCCTAACATTTTGTGCCAAATTTTGTTCAGACAAGTTAGTTTTCATTAATTCAAACGAAGAAATTTGCAAAGCAGTGAAAGCTGAGGGAGATCATGGGCAACAGAGTAAATGAGAGAATGAAGAGAAAGGAGGGAAGCCTGGCCTCATGATTGGTATCGGTCACCCTCGGTCAGCCAGATCCAGCATCCAGACTAGCATTGATTCTAGGGCCAAATCTTAGGCCGGTTTGGCTTGACTTCTTTCGCCGTTTTGTCTTCATTTTCGGCCTTTTTCTCTTCTGTTTTTAGTACTGTTTTTACTTTCATTTGACATCTATTTTCATCCTATTTTCTTCTTAACCATAATTTTACATATCCCTCTTAAAGTATTGGTAATTTATTGATCATGCATCGAAATTGATTAACGTGAAATTTTCTCTAAAATTCAAGGATTCAATAAACACTATAAATAAATTTTTTCCAATCTCGATCATTAATTTATTGATCATGCATCGAAATTGATTAACGTGAAATTTTCTTTCAAATTCAAGGATTCAATAAACACTATAAATAAATCTTTTCCAATCTTGATCATTTACCAGACAAGTTTTTCTTAATCACATATTAAATATTAATATTATATCCTCTACTCATTAATCATAGTAGTATTAGCATATGTTAAAAATGATAAAATATCTTAATTTATAAAATAATCATACTACTTTTAATTGATAAAAGAAGGTTTTATAATTTTATCCTCTTTAAAAGAATTTTATCCCAAAAAATCTATATCTATTGTTAGGAGAACAAATACATATATGGTTATCACATAAAACTTTCAATTTTTTATGTCATCTTCTTCATCATAATACTTGCCAGAATAATCATTGCCATGTTTATGATTTTTCCCAATCATTATAACCCTTCACTTCACATCATTTCTTCTTGGGCTCTACTTAATTAGAATTACTATCATATACCTTACTCTTCTTTAAAATTATTCATCACCAACTTTTAGGAACCCACCAAATAAATGAATTCGTTTTCCAATTGCCCAAATAAATGATTCTTAATTTTATTACACTTATAACACTTGGACGAAAAGATGAGTAGCACATAGATTATGAAATTCTACCGACTCTAAGGTTATAGGCTTCTTTCCAACCTTCTTATTAGTTATAACTTGTGAATCCTTATTCACTTCTTTTCTTCGTGACTCATCCTCATCAGTCGTACTCCTCACTTGGTTATAATTGTTTCTTGGTCGACCTGTCTAATTTACCACTTATCTATTCACTAATGAATTCTTAGCTCTTAATGATAAGTTTTAAACTATATCTACTTGTAAAAATCCTTGAAACTCTAATTCTTCTCATTGATCACTACCTCAATCCATATAAACAACTTAAAGATTTGAGATACTGGTACTTTATTCAAGTTGTTCTTACCAGCTTACTCTATGAACTTGATTAGTTGATTTATCTTAAGGTTTTTTGACTTATATTTTGCTTAATTTAGAGTTAGTATAAGTTGTTATAATGAGTTTTTGATTGTTTTTGTGTTGTAGGGCTTAAATTCCAAAAATTATCAAAGTGTGCATTAAGGAGTCATTTCGCATAGTTTTCGTAAATCAGGCATAACTTATAGTGGAATGATTGGATTTTGATGATTCAAGACTCTTTGGAAATAAGAATAAAAGATATAAAAGTTTTATGAAGATATTAAATGCATTCAAATCCAAGTGAAAGGGGTTAAAGTGAAGGAAACAATTTTTTCACTGGAGGTTAATGTTATGCAGAAGTGAAAGTAACATTCAAAGGTTTAGAGGTATTTTTGGCATATCTATTGATATCTAATGAAGAAGTGACCTTCTAGACTTTTGGATTACATGAATCAAGATTTCCATAGAGTACTCATAAGCCTAGTTTTGAGATGGTTTGAGCCTCCAAATAAACCCCAAAAATTTGAAGGCCAATCTCGCGTGAAAAATTAGCAGTGTTCATTAAAATTAGGATATCTTGGAGTAGAGATATCAGAATTAAGAAATTCAAAGTGCGTTCAAAATATAACTTCAAGATGAACAACTTTTATGAAGAAATAGAATGTATTGGAAGTGTCAATCATCATCAAAACAGGACCATAAATCATCTGATGTTCCAAGAAGATTGCAATGTTAGGCTGAGAGGCTTTGAAGTGTGAAAAGTTTACTCTCGTTGCAGCGGGAAAATTTTTCTCCATTGTAGTGAATTTTCTAGAAACCACCATTACAGCCAAAACAATTATTGCTGTTGTAGCGTTGGATACGCTAGAATGCGTGTTTTGTGGTTTTCTTCTCCGTTTTTTCTCTTTTAAATCTAGGGTTTGAAGGGTTATAAAAGGGGGACATATTTGGCACAAAGAGGGGACGATGGGCACTCTCTTAGAGGCATAAAAAAACTCAAAAACAACTTTAAATTCAACAAGGAAGCAAGGAAAGTCAAGATTGAAGACTGAATATTGAGAGTTTTGCTTTCTTCTTTTTTGTATTCTTTTAGTTTGCTTGTGAAAACCAAGAGTATTATTGAGATTGTTGTTGACTATATTAAGACCATGCTAGGTTAAATATTTTAGCTAAAGAATTGATGTAGTTTATTGTTGACTCCATGTTGAATGCTATATATTTACGATAAATGACTGAATTAATGTTTATTTGTATTGATCAGTGTTTCATACTTTCAATTTCACTGACCATGAATTGAATAATTCTTAGATTTGATTCGTATGCTTGGAAGAGTGAGGATTAAATTAGTTCATGGACAATACAACTAGATTTGTCAATTAGTTTGGAAACAATTGAATTTTTAGAAAACACATAGAATGAAGTAGGGTATAAGGCGTTTCTTGATTTAATGTGTACTAGGGATATTACAATTAAATCTAGAAACAGAATCACTTGTCTCGGGAGAGAGAGTTGAGTGCCTAAATTCTTGTTTTATAAATATTTAGTTAATAAAAATTTAAACGAGCATTTAATGTGGAGTGTAACAATAAATGAAATCAGTTCTTTAGGCTTGTAGTGCTTGGATTTTAGTTTTGAGAGAGTCGCCAATATTATTTATTTTGTTTATAATATTTTAATTTAATTTTAAATAATCTTAGCTATTTGGTAATTATCACCTAGATAAAATTTAGTGTTAGTTCATTCGTTGGCATCGTTAGAATTTTAATCACTTCCTTGAGGATACAATCCCCTATTTATCATAGGATTACAATTTGACACCATACACTTGCGGGTAAATTTGCACGTTGTATTTTGTGTGAAACAGAACTCTATTATATACTTATGTATACTTGTCACCCTTGTATATATCCTTTATCATGGCCACTTTAATTGTAAGATAATGTTCTTTCCCTTTATTTCCTTCTAATCCTTTCTTATGCCTCGTTACTATTACAACATTACTTATAATGCTTATATTTTGATTAGCCAGGTATTTTTTTCTTCTAAAGGAGCCCAGCATTTTTGTTGGCTTAGTGAGAAAATTCTTAACTTACTTCTAAGATTGTCATAATGTGATACCTTGTTCTTAGATTGCATATATCATTGTTCATTCTTTTTACTAAGCTATTTATTTATTTATTTATTTATTTTGTTCTTCTTTCTCTGTCTCAGGGTTTAATGATTAAGAAGTATCTTGAACCTTCCTATGAATCTGGTTTCGGATCACTAAGGGTGCTTACTTAATCTGTTACACATATCATTAACCAAATCTTTATATACGGCTTAAGAAGTTCATATACACTACAGGGTGTGCTTTCAACTTCTTAATTAGTTTCACTTTGAAAATAGTATTACTTACCCTTTCACTAACTCCGTCAAATTGATATTTGTTATAAATGATCAAGGTATTAATGTATATCATGACCAATAGAGGTGAAAAGTTTATTTCCTTCCCATATTCTTCATAACCTTTCCTTTTTCGCATGCTAATCCAAGCTAATATGCTGATATTCTCAAAGTAAAAACTTAAGAAAAAAAGGAAACCTTGTATATACTTTCTGTTGTAAAGTATGTAATTCTTATTGGTGGTGCTGATCTTGATACCACAGAATCATCAATAATCCTATTATTATTCTCTCTATTATTTTAGGACTTCTTCTTGGATTATGTTTGTTCTCTTCTATAAGGGGATATATATAACCAGTTAATTCTCACCACGACTAACATTTTCACTCTATCTCCAAACAATCTATCTATCAACTCATCCATGGCTTAACATTAAGTAACTCTTTAATAGAATATCTATTTTATTATATAATATTTCCAATTTCTACCTTATCATAATATTTTCACAATTCTGAATTATTATTTTTCCCAATACTTTCTATCCTTAAGGTGTATGCACTTCCCATTCTCACCCTAGAGATAATAAGTCTCTAATCACTTGAAATGCATTATGATACTAACGAAAAAATTATTAAAAATAGAATAAATCATAATATAAATATAATTCAATTAAAGAAAATGAAGGTACCTATTTCCACATCATGATTAGCCTGAATTCACTCTTGATTAAAGGTAAACATCCTTGTCTGAACTCTCCGAATACCTTGTTATGATGTACAGGAACCATTTACTCTAAATTCTTTACTAATAAAGCCATTTTCTATGCTACTGAATGTTGCTGAGAGAAAATAGGGTACTGGCTTAGTACATGTTGACCACTTGTCTCCATTCTAATTAGACTGGGATATTATTTTATGACATGACATATTTGTCTACAATGGTAACACATTAGTGATAGCTACCAGGTGCCATTATAAAACCTTTTATAATTTATACACTACTTTATCCCTTGGCTCTGTTTAGAACCCTGAGTTGACCCTTGAGTTAATGATCTTAACTTAGATGGTTTTTGATCTAGTGAAAAGAAAGAAGGATTAATGACTAGATTGGTGACTGATATAACCTTAGAAGAGCCACTATGATGACTCTTTTTAATGGTTGCCCAACTTGCATACTGGAGTCTTTCCTTTTTTGAAACATTCCTCCAGATTTTTTTTTCTACTAACTCTAGGTCCTCAAGGCCATCTGATCATTTCCTTGTAGTTGTGATTAATCGATAGTGACATCTTCTCTCTAATTTTAAATTTCAATCCTTTTGCAAATTTGATGCACAAGTTATCCTCATTGACAAATTCTAGCTCGAATTCCATTGACTCTCTTAGATAAGTTTTATATTTCGTCATTATCTTGCTCATTTGTTTTAACCTTAAGAATTTCTGGTTCTTCCGGATACAATGAAAAAGGGTTTAGTATTGATTCTTGAACTTCTATATAAATCATTCCAAGCTAAACATACTGTATATCTTGCCTACATATTTTTTCACCAAATAGCTACACTATCCTTAAGTAGCCTGATAACTACCTTTAGTTTAGTTTCATCATCCAATTTTAAGTCATCCAAATCGGTTTTCACCTTTTTCATTCACCTATTTGCCAATATGGCATCTGTAATGCCATTAAATGGCACACTCTTCAGCTATTTGATCTCCTTAATTAGCTTAGAGAGTTTTAGAGCTAATATAAAAGGTTTAGTTGTTACAAGAATTGTAGTGGTTCCCGAGAATGGATGAGGATATAGGCTTGATCTTGATTATACTTAAGCTTGTAAAAAATTTTAAATATTCTAATATGCTATGTAGGTTGCCCATGCTTTCAGAGTCATAGGATGAGGCATTTCTACTTTCAGTTGTAGATACTGTGATGGAGGATATATTTATGGTTTCTTTGGCTCAAGTTGAGGTGTATACGAGGAAGTATTTTGATTATCTTTGATGGTGATGTGAGCCCTGTACTTAGATCTCAAGGGTATATCTATCATTTCGTACTTTTTCTATTCATACATTTGCATTCATTCTATACTCCGTGTGCATGTGGGTGTGATTCTATATTCATTTGGGAAGTTAGATTGGTTATGATGAAGTTTTGAGAACGAGAACGCAGGGACTTTAGTGCAATTAAATTTTTGTTTTATTTTGAGTGGGATTTCAATGATATTTTTTAATTAAGAGAAAGATTAGGGAGAAAGTATGCAATTCGTTCGAACAGATGCAAGATTCGTTCGAACGAAAAATGGAGGAACTCCTTGGAAAAATTCATTGTCAAATTCGTTCGATCGAATAGCATTTTGTTCGATCGAATCGATCATTTCGTTCAAGCGAATGATCGATCGTTCGAACAAAAAAGTGGGGATCTCTCTGACTTTGAAAATGCCAGATTCATTCGATCAAAACCTTATTCGTTTGACCGAATCATAATTCATTCGAACGAATCCCGTAATTCGATCGAATAAAGGTATCGTTTGTTTGAACGAATGCTAGTTCGTATGATCGAACGGACGTGAAATGTCAAAAATTGTCCACTTCTAGAAGTTTTTTCTTAAAAGAACTTAGGGGTAAAATGGTAATTTTGCCCCTAAGTTTATAAAAAGGGGACCCTTACCCCGTTTTGGCACCATTTCTCTCCTCCTCGATCTTTTTTCTCCTGTTTCACGTTCTTTCCCTTTCTCTCTCTAAGTTTAATCATATTTTGCCCAAATTCTAATTTCTCTTCGCTTGCAAGTCCAATTCTACGTGTCTAGCACTCTGAGACCATCAATTTGATGGTAAAAACATGGAATCGCGAGAGAGCATCTAGGGTTTCCTTTAAAGAATTTAGGGTTTTTCGGCTTCTGGACGAAACTGAGAAAAACCAATCACACCACGAGGTTCGTAGCTTCATTTCTAACTCGTCTATATATATATTTACGCATTTTAGTAACTTTCACTCGTATGGGTTTTCGTATAAATTTTCTTAGATTTATCGTTTGTATTATAGTTTTGATGTGTAATGTGAGTTGTGGTGAAGTCGTGAAAGTCGTAGAAAGCTAGATTTATAATTTCAGAGTTTTTGGGTGAACATAAACAATAACTCCACTTATTATTCCGGTGAATACGAGGGGCCCACTAATCAAAATCTCATAAATTAATCGTAATACATTGGTTTAGTTGCAATATGGGTCTGTATCGATATTAATTGAGTAATTTGATGTCTAATGAGGATTTTAGACAATTTTGTATAGTGGTCTAATATTAGGAATCTGGGGTTAGCATACGTTGCACGTATTCAAGTCCCATTCATGTTTTAGATCGCATATTGATAGTATTTTTATGCTTGTGGTTAGATGACGATTCGCGATCGAAGTACTCGCGTGACTTGCTAAAGAACGAGGAGAATTAGGGAATGTCTACCCTCCCTACGCTGTGAGTCAACATTTTTATATCTTTTATGTTTTAAAATGATTTTGATATCTTTATGTATGTATATATGTTTTTAAGAGCAATGAA
>JAVXUL010000021.1:10189371-10205854 GCA_035590515.1 Trichilia minutiflora | reverse complement strand
TCTAGCATGTTTAATTGAATAGAAAGTTGAGAATTTGATCAATAGGATTAGGGGGTTTCAAGAACTCAAATTTCTTGAGGTTTTCATATCACCTTCTCTTACCTGAGGAGGTATAACATGAAACTAAATCCTGAGAAATGCTCATTTGGTGTTAGAGCAGGGAAGTTCCTCGGGTACATGGGCAATGAACGAGGCATCGAGGCCAACCCACAAAAGATCCAAGCCATCCTGGATCTGAGGCCCGCAACTACGATGAAGGAGTTGCAATGTTTGACCGGGAGGTTAGCAGCTTTGAGCAGATTTGTGTCAAAGGCCACTGATAAATGTTTCCCTTTCTTCTAGATGATGAGGAAGGGGAAGAGGCTGGAATGGGATGAAAGCTGCAATCAGAGCTTCTGAGAGCTAAAGGAGTACTTGGCACATGTTCTCCATCTTGTGAGCCCCGAGAAGGGGGACATTTTGTAGTTATATTTGACGATTGGCGAACACTCTGTTAACTGTGTCCTTGTAAAAGAGGATGAGGCAAAGGTGCAAAGGCCTGTGTACTACACCAGCAAGTCTTTATTAGATGCCAAGACGAGGTATACTCCACATGAGAAGTTCGTCTTTTCACTTGTTATCGTTGTCAGGAAGTTGTACCTTTACTTTCAAGCTCACTGTGTAATTGTGATGACGGATCAACCCTTGAGGCAAATTCTTCACAAGCCCAATTTGTCAGGGAGGCTAGTGAAGTGGTCTGTTGAACTTAGTGAATATGATATTGATTACAAGCCTCGGAGGACTATTAAGGGGCAAGCACTGGTAGATTTTGTGGCAGAACTTACAGTCTCAGATCAGATAGCCATATTACAGGTCTCGGACATCAACAGCAGTCAAAATGAGAGTGGCAGTCCCGACCCTCAGACCACGGAGGGGACCTGGCGGATGTATATAGACGAGACGTCGAACATTCAGGGGGAGGAGCAGGAATAATTCTGAGAAGGTCGAGTGAAGAAGAAGTCATGTACTCTATACGATTTGATTTTAAGGTGATCAATAACGAGGCCGAGTATGAGACACTGATTAACGGGATGAAACTGGCTAAGGTTTTGGGAGCCTGGAACCTAATTGTATATAACGATTCGCAGTTAATCGCCAGTTAGTTGAATGGACAATTCCAGGCTCGGGAAGATAATATGCAAGCCTACCTGGTTTAACCCAAGAAGATGATGAAGGCCTTTTAAAGAGTCACTATTGAGCAACTTCCCCGAGCAAAAAATTCTAGGATCGATTCTCTGGCAAAATTAGCCTCGGTGTTCAAAAGAAAGTCTCCAGATACAGTGCCGATCGAACTTTTAACGTAGAGGAGTGTAAATCTTAAAGAAGACCTTAACACTGCTCTGTAGGAGACCCTCGATCCGACGTGGATGAGGGAGCTAAAATCATACATTCAGCATGGAGAACTCCCGAGTGATCGAAATGAAGCCAAAAAGATAAGGAACTGAGTAGCTACGTACGCTATTATTTATAATATACTTTGTAAACGTGGATTTACTCTGTCATACTTAAAATGTTTGAGACCACATAAGGCAAATAGAGTACTTGAGAAAATCCACAACGGAACCTGCGGAAGTCATAGAAGGGCTCATTTATTAACGTATAAGATTATCCGACAAGGGTATTATTGGCTCACAATCTCTCAGGATGCTTTCAGAATAGTCAAGTCTTGCCATCAGTGTCAGATTCATGGGGATATCATGAGACAGCCCCCGGAAGAACTCACTTGCCTTTCGAGTTCTTGGCCTTTCTCTCAATAGGGGCTTGATCTGATAAGGCCACTCCTGACCACTCTAGCCAACACCAAGTATGCTATTATAACGATTGACTATTTCATAAAGTGGGTAGAAGTAGAGATACTCTCCAGTATAACAGAGAAAAAGACTAGCGTATTTGTTAAGCAGAATATAATCTACCACTTCGGGGTTTCACAGATATTAATTGTTGACAATGAAAAATAATTCGACAACGCTCGGTTTAGGGAATTCTGCTCAAAATTCTGCATCGATCTAAGGTTTGCTACTCCAGCATACCCTCAGGCCAATAGATAGATTGAAGTCGCTAACAAGATTGTTAAGAAGGCACTCAAGAAGAAGCTCGAGAGCACAAGGGGGGTGGATTGATAAATTGTCCGAGGTTCTTTGGGCCTATAGGATCACTCCCCATACAACAATGGGAGAGTCCCCCTTTCTATTAACCTTTGGGTGTGAAGCTATGATCCCGGTGGAGATCAACATCCCAACCTTTTAGATGCAGGATTATAATGAAGAAAGGAATGGGGCTAGTCAAAGACTAGAATTGGATATGTTAGACGAAAAGAGAGACGAGGTCGCGATTCGGGTAACCGCACATCAACAAAGGATAGCACGATACTACAATCAAAAAGTCAGACGTTGAACTTTTCAGAGAGGAGATCTTGTCCTTCGAAGGGTGACTCTTAATATCAAAGTCACGAGTGAAGGGGTATTTGGAGTCAACTGGGAAGGGCCATACAAAATCGTTCAAGTACTCAGATTAGGGATATACAAACTGGAGACCCCGAGCGACTTCCTAATAAAAAAGTCGCGAAATACAAACAGACTAAAAATCTACTATCCTTGACTTGACCATTTTGGCAACAAGTCCCCCGATCCCGCGATCAACGTCTTGAACATCTGCTCCGCAGAGAATACACGTCAAGCCTCTCTCTCTAGTACTCTACTCGATCTAATTTTAGTGATTGAAGCTAGCCCAATCTGTTGAGTAGAAGACCTTAGGCCAACAAGACTATATTGTCTTCGAGCTAAGGATATTTATTAATTATGGAACCATATCGTTTCGAGGTCATATGGACCTTTTTGTCAATTGAATGAATTTTGGGCTAGGTCAGATGGACCACATCGCCCGATGTACGAATTTTGGGCAAGACTATATGGATCGTTTTGCCTGATGAACGGATTCCAGGTTAGGCTATATAAACCTTTTTACCCGATGAACGGATTTTGAGCTAGGTCATATGGATCTTTTTGCTCGATGAACGAATTTTGAGCTTGAACTTCTTATTGGAATCAAGTTGTCCCCGAAAAGACCTTAGACCAACGAGACTGTGTCGTCTCTGAGCTAAGGATATTTGATAGTCATGGAACTATATCGTTCCGAGGTCATATGGACCACGTCGTCCGAGGCCGGCTACTTGTTTCAGTTTTTTGCAGGTACCAAAGTACCCAGAGAAGACCTTATGCCAGTATGGCTAAGTCACCCTCATTATAAGGGGAGAATATCTGAGAAGATTATGTTGTTCTCGATTCTGTCTTTATATTTTATTTTATCGTTCAGGACTCGAGACCGTATGTTGTCTATGATTTGTATTTATCTTATATTCTTTATTTTTATGGTCGAATTATTTAACAGATCGACCTCTAAAATGTTTTCCCCTGTTTTAATGATTAATGAGAATGATATGTTGATTCTGTGCTGTTATATCTCTATGATAAATATATGTGCTATTTCAAAACAATCACTGTCGATCATACGAGGCGAGATGGCAAATTTCTTATTTGCCTAAGTATTTTATGTGGGTATCTAGACTGAGGTGATTTTGTCTATCTCTGGTATTCCAGTTAGATTGTCTGACGAGAAATGGCATATTCTTTATTTTGCCTAAATATATTTTATTCGGATGTCCATACTGAGACGAATCCGTCTATTTTCGATATTCTATTTGAATTATCCGACACGAAACGGTATATTTTTTATTTTATTTAAGTATCTTATTCGGGCATTTATGCCGAGATGATTCAATTTATTTACAGTATTTCATATGAATGAGATGCTCGAGAATCCGCGCAGAATTAACTTTGTAAGTTCTTGGGATTTCTCTGAGTTGTTTGATTGGATATTCTCACCAAATCGAGTAGCAGTTCATATGGCTACATATCAATCCGAGACAGATGTTTTATCCAAGTTAAATTTTTTCTGAGTCATGTGCTCGGGATCTTTTTTTGAATATATTTAAGCCATGTGTGTATATATTAACCTGAGCATTATTCTTAATGAAATATTTTCTAAGTTATTCGATTGGATGTCTTCATCGAGCTGATAAGCATTTAGATATTCATACCGGACTGAATGTATTGTTTAAAGGAATATCTCTAAGTTATATGCTCAAGAGATTTTACTGAATACATATAAGTTATATGTTTATGTATCAACCCGAACATTATCCTTAATGAAATTTTTTCTAAGTTATCTGGTCAGATGTCTTCGTCGAGCTGATAAGTGCTTGGATATTCATACCGAGCCGGATGTATTACTTTATGGGATTTTTCTAAGTTATATGCTTAGGACCTTTTACTGGATATATTTAAGTTATATGCTTATGAATCAGCCCGAGCATTGTCCTTGGTGAAAAATTTTCTAAGTCCTTTGGTTGGATATCTTCACCGAGCTAATGAGTTGTTTAGCTATTTGTGTTGAGCTGAATGTTTTTTTTTTAAAATTTTCTAGGTTATATGGTCGGAGAAATTTTACTGATATTCAGAGCAGACAGGAGCAGAATATACAGAAACTGAAATTTTATTAAAGTATTCAATTATTACAATAATGTTTGTACATAATGTCTGACCCTACCGGATTTTATTTACATCGGTAGGGTCTTGGGGAGACGGGTTTGAAGCAGGATCCGACGGAGGCTGACTTGTTGTAACAGGAGGATCTGCATGGACTTTCTGAGCTGCAATACCCGAGGCGGGAGTTTCTTTTTCAGTTTCTGAACCCCGAACCCCAAAATTGGGTACTTGTCTCCCCAGCGCCTCGTAGAGCCATCCGAGGTCAAGGTCGGGGTATTTCTCATGGAAGGTCTGGCAAGTCAAGTTTATCGCCTGATTAAGCGAGGCCTTCCCTTCGTCTCGACAGCTTCCACTACAACACGGATTCTCTCGGGCTCGTCGACCAGCTGTTTCTTCAATATTTCCATCTCGGATTACTGTAATTCAATCCGAGACTTCAGTTGGTATTCTTGAGGTTGACTCCCTAGTGCGCAGACTCAAACGAGGCTAGCCGGAGCTCGAGCTCCTCCTTCTCCTTCTGCCATACAGCCTCCTTCGCCTCCTACTGAGTCCTCCCAGTGGCTAGCTTGGCCTCTGCCTTCTCCTGCTGCTTGAGGGTAAAGGCGTTCTCCTTCTCGATCTTTTTAATTTTGCTCGTCTCGTCCCTCCGAGCCTTAATTTATTGCTTCATCTGGTAGCACGACTATAATCAGAAAGAAATGTTAGTGATCCAAAATTCACAAGCATGCAATAAAAACTAAGTGTTGCACTCTCCTTCAGACCCCATTTATACATGAAGTCTATGGCCTCGAGATCTCCTGTTTTGTCTAGTTTCTAGACAACGAGCGGGGCCACATGTCGTCTGACGTCATTGATCAAGTCGAGCAAGTAGATGAAGTGCTTGTGTTTCTTCTCGGGGATGTCACCCACCCACAGCTCGGCTATCTTACTAACCCCGTAGAAGCCGTCCACGTCAGCTTTTACGGGGCTCGACCCCTCGATTTTTATTTGTTTGGTTGCTGGGCCAATCGGGGGATCGTCTTGGGGCCTCTTCTGCCCCTTGCCCAGTGGTGGCTTCTCCACTATTATGCCCTTACCTTTTTCCAAGACGACAACAAAGGTGGACCCAAAGTGAAAATTCGAGGACCCCTGGCTC
The DNA here is from genome assembly GCA_035590515.1 of Trichilia minutiflora. NCBI lineage: Eukaryota > Viridiplantae > Streptophyta > Magnoliopsida > Sapindales > Meliaceae > Trichilia > Trichilia minutiflora. The sequence goes on along the minus strand of JAVXUL010000021.1, from coordinate 10,200,136 downwards.
TTTCTTCTTACAAGCATCTCCCCCGACCTTACTGTTTTCCTAACGGGGGAGTTTGCTTAGAGGCATCGCTAGTGGAGGTGTCGATTGATTTCTTCTTGATCAGCTTGCTCAGGAAGGACAAGGCGAAAGGCTTCCCAGACATAGTTGTTTCTGCAAAATAACAAACGGAAAGTCAATGATATCCACAGTAAAAACACATACATATATATATATATATATACATATTATGGACTCGGGCATTCAGGAAGGAACCACTCTGGGCAAAATTTTTCTTGTTTAGGACACAAAGTCCCTACTCGAGCATGTCTTCACTAAGCCCAAGGCGATTAAACTTGAATCAGAAAGCAACCACTTCTGATCCGGGGATTGATCCCGGGCCTGTTTTATAGTATCCAGGCTCCGGGGGTTTAGCTTCAATTCTGCCGATCAAAATAGGGGCTCACTAAACATTTTCAAAATGGGGAGGTGTGGCTCAGAGTTCCAGTTTCCTCCCACAAAAAATCATTTGCTCTTCCAGTTTTTGTTGCTTGTGGGGTTCCCCTTGATTGGGTTAGGCTTCCGAGGCCTGGCCTGAAGGTACACCCACTCGGGGTTCTTTTTGAGCATGAACATGTGCTCTATTTCTTCCATGGAAGGTGGGGAGTCAGATATCTGTTCCCACAGTACGTACAGCCCTACCAGTGTCCTCTAACTATTCAAATTTAACTGATAAAGGGCTATTATCATATAGCCAAGAGCATGCAAAAATATGGTTGCAGAGGCAACCTGACCCTCAAATGGAACAACTCATCGTTAAGGGCTACTTCGCCCTCAGGAGGAGTGCTGGACATTTCGGTGGCCTCGGAAGCTCGGAGGTATACATCCTCAGAGATATCAAACAGGACCGTGTAGGCCTCTAGATCGATCTCCAGGACTGTAAAAGTGAACTAGTCCTGCTCGAAAGGAGACCGAACCTCAAAGATAGGTTCAGGGCTGGCAACTAACTCCAAGCCCTCTCCTACGTTATCTCCCCCTTCAATAGCCTCAGGTCGGGTCGAAGACCTAGAAACATATGCCATTTCTACTCATAAAAACAAAGGGTAAAAAGGGGTCAGGTGGCTGTGTAGGGATCATTGACAACCCTAAAACATTTTCCTACACGGTCCCTAACGGACCACCTATCCAAACTGTTTCCTATTACACCTAAACATGCATCCACAATATTTTATTCACAATACAGAAAAATATCACTATAAATCTGAAAGAAGGTAAGAAGAAACTTATCAAATGTGATGTGCTGCGGACTTGTTCGAAGAAAAAGGGAGTGTTAAGAGTTGAGAATGTCGAAACCTTCTGAGAACTACAGAGAATGCCTTAAAGGATATGCTCGAGATGCTTTTGTTTGCAAGTGAAGATAGAAAAGGAGAAAAAGATTTGTCAGAAAAGGGATGAGGTATTTATAGACAAACCAAAGGAACCCCGATCGTTGATTCTAATCCAACGGACAGGGGGATGCCACATCACCCTAATACGGAACGTCAAGGGTCGATTTCTTTTCAAAATTTAAATGAGATGAGACCCACCCTGACGATTATATTATGACGGCCCAAGTATCGTGGCCTTTCAGACTGGTCTATCAATGGGGTATTGACACGTGTAGTGATGGTTGTATTCCTAAAGAGGGTAATCGAAACGTAACGACAGCCACTACCAGCCGAGTAGAAGCTGGTCAGTTTTCAATTAAAGTCTCATTTAATTCAAAACTTAGGGGTTTAGTGTTTGGGTATTTTGTCAAGGCCCAATTCACGGGCCCAGGCCCATCCCCAAGCCCCTATCCAGGCCCATCATATAGGCATATTATGTCTTAGTGAACCTCTTGGTACGACGTCGTCCCGAGAGCTATCTACACCATGCAGAAAATTATCAGATCTTCTCGGGTACTCTGTCCGAGGCTACTGGTCAGAAGGTCTCCTTTGAGTTACTCACTGTTGATCTGCACTTGAGCAAAGGGTCCCCAACGACAAGTCTTCTAGGCTCGGACTCCGGCTCAGGGGGTCGGACTAATATGACCCATATAAAACGCCAAAGACTCGAGAACGCTCGAGGTATACAGGCCTCCACAACGCTACATTCCGGTGTCATCAAGGCCATAACCCACTGTATAAGGGCCTCCCGAGAACTAGGGGACTTCATTATCGGGAGAACTGGAAGCTTCACTCGAAGAAACGTACACTCGGGGTTGACGTGGCAGGAACAGTATCACAGTTTCTGACCTCCCTTGACTTTTGCAACAGATTAACTTGGGTACATCAGCTATGCAGCAACACGTGTTCAAAGGTATGAACTCCTATGCTTCCAATATACAGCATCCAGAAATTAAGAGAGGTGCATTATAACACATTCTATGACATTCGAACACACTTTTTTATAGACAGACACACTCTAAGACATTAGAGTACACTTTCTGTTACGTTCTGTATTATTTTTCAGAAAAGAACCTTCTATACTTTCATGCATACTATTCTCACATACAAAGTAAAACCTCTTTGACTTAAGTATCGGAAGGTTTTCGTCGGAAAACCGGCTTTATCCCTGAGGTGTTCAGTGTTTTGTAGTTCCAGGTTAAGAAACAAGAGGAGAAAACTAATTGGTGCTCGAAGTTAAAGACGATACCAACTTTTTGCATCAATACTATTATATAGAAATAGCAATTAAATAAATTTAACACTAATTCTTGTAGTATATTTCAACGGTAAAAAGAATAAAAAAAAAAAACAATAAAATGATTTTATAAACAAAAAATAAGAGAAATATACTTGAAATTTTTTTTCTTGTTTATGGCCTATAGGTGTTTTTACTTGAGTGACAAAAATTAGAGAGGAGGTTCAGTAAACAACTTTATTTTATTTTAGTATGACATTTTAAATTTTATAGGATTAGTATTGTAATTAGAAAAACAGGTAATTATCAAAACTAATTTTAGTCTAGGATTTAAAATAGCCAACAGATTTCAACAAAAAAATAAGAAAAAAATAAACTGAAAGATAATTATTAAAACTTAAACCTGAGACCTCATGCACTTAGCTCTCGTATACAACTGTACTTTACCAATTCAATTATGTTAATTTTTGTATACAATGTATGATAAAAATATATATGAATCAAATCCTTTTTCTAATTTCTCTATTTCCTTTTTTCTAATTTACCAATTTCCTAATTGGGTCGTCGCTATCAATAGATTGACTATTGAAATTAGAATGTCTAAATTCCCATCAACATGTTCTCATTTTCGACAATGAAATAAATAGAGAATTGAAAAATACAGGATTGATTGAGTTGGCGAAGTCCAACAAAACTATTGCATTGACGTATTAATGCATCGTTCTTTTATTTGGATTATAGGGACTAATAGCATCTGCATTACCAGTGGAAGAATTTTAAAGGGAATTAAAATCAATATTAAAAATAAAGCTAATGCTTCTATTGAAAGAAAAAGGATAGGAATGAAAACTTGTTCGGGTAAAAAGCGGTTAGGATAGTCACATGGTCAACCTTGAGCCACGCCTGGCAATCCCTTGACCTCTCATCAAACAACCTGAGCAATTTGACATCCCTACCCTTAAATCAAAAGAATCCCCGACCCGATGCTTCAGTGAATTCGTGTCTGAGGAATTCGCATGTGAAGCTCTACTTGCATCAGGCCCTGGGCTACCTCGACAATTTATCATTTGAATACTTATCGCATCAGGGGATGACGAGCCATTAACCCCTTCTACACCTAACTCGAAATCATTTTGTAAATTTATCAAAAATGGAAATAACTTGAAAGAAAAGATATGACGGTGATAAGATAAATCTTCTGACCTCAAAACTCTATCCGTGCTATCAGCTGTTAGGATACTGACAGCTTGACAGACGAGAGGCATTCATAGCCCATTCAGATGATGTGACATTATTATTAATTAGCGAGGATTTACAGACAATTTCAAGATAAGTCATAAGATCACATCATATTATTTTTATTTTTTTATATCTAATTATATAAAAAAAAAAGAAAAAAGAAAAAAAAAAGATAAAAGATAATTTATTTTTTATAAAAAAAATTATGTGTAATTTAATCAAAAAAATATAAAAAAAAAAAGAAATGATATATAAACAACTTGATAAAAGTCCAACCTTAATAACATAATAAAAACCTTTAGTTACTGTTTTTATGTGATTCCAGCATTATTTTTTTAGGAAGACTTCTTGTTGGTATGTCCAAAATCAATGTGATTCCAGCATTATTTTTTTAGGTAGACTTCTTGTTGGTATGTCCAAAATCACTTGGGATTCTGGACATCAATACTTGATATCATACGTGAAAAACTAATAAAAAGCCTCCAATATATCACTAATCAAAGAAAAAAAAAACAGAGAAGAATAAGAAGAGAAGGAAAAAAGGGGTCCATAAATAAACTAGAAGAAGCCAAAGTTCAGTCACATAACAAAAATATTCAACTACTATTTGTCTAATGATTTCAACAGCATTTTTATAATAAGACTCATTGTTTAATATACTCAAAATCACGTGAGATTTTGTACATTAACAAAACTATTGTTTTTGTCTTGTTATAGGCATTGTATTATGCTATGAAGGGTGTCCACTTTCTGTAAGACACCCGTGCTTTCAAGAAAAGCTTAGCTTGGACGATGATGGCGATAACTAAGTACAGATCATGATTGAAATTATGATAAGTTTTGATAAATTCTGTTTTCAAACCTTGACCAGCATAGTTTCATACTACAAGCCTCGGACTTCTGGATTTCATATCCCTGTAATTAACAATTGTGTTATTAGCCGTCGGATTTACATCGCTAAAGTCGTTTTGCAGCCTAAAACCACTGGTGTTAACAACGACTAAGTCCGGCGCTAGAGCATAGGCAAACTAGTATTTATCATGAAATCTGATTCAACAATACAATATAAAAAAAAAAAATCGCTAGTTGCAACTACAAAACCTACCTGCTACAGAAATGATTGATGCATCTTTCACAATATTTGATCAGCAGGCCACTTTTTTTATGTGGTAACTGGAGTCTGGAATATCACATTATTATGGCTGTTGAAGGGCAAGAAAGCATGGAAGAGCTATAACACTCAGAACGGTGAACAATTGGCTTAATGGCTTTGTAAAATCAACAAATATCTTAATTCAAGCAACTCAATTTTGATGTCACAGAAGACCCAGTTGTCACCAGGAAAGAACAAAGTCGAGATCTATAGTAAAATATAGCAAAATTCAGCACTAACTTATAATTGAGGGAAAAAAAAATAAAACAAAGTTTCTGCGATACTCAATTCTAGTTAACAATGTCACTTGTTAACGGATACACAAGATGTAGTAATCAATCCGTCTATAAAGGACATGCAGCTTATGAAGAAGATACAAACCAAAAATGGTGACAGAAATTTTACTGCAGAAACGGAAAAAAATAAAAAATTTTACCCCTCAAAGGGATTGGAGTTCAATAATCTGCTGAACAAGGTGCAAGTCCAATAGCCTTTGACTATGTTCTAGTTTCTTTACTTGGAAGCTATTTTTCTATGTAAGTATGAATGTGTTACAGTACACACAGCAGTCACACAAGCAGGAGATGAAGGACCAAACTTCAGAGGGAAAAAGATGATCCAAACAGTCCTGATATAGCTCGGAAACAATGATGGTTATAGTTTAAGAAAACAGATTGCATGATCATGCAAGTCAGTACAGCGCTCATGCTCCATGGCATGCTTCTATATAAATCTGAGAGATAGGAATGAGAATGGTCACTGGCGTAGAATTTATTCATATGGATCCATCTGCTTTTCACGACACTTCATTGAGGTCCATTATAAAGTTGCTGTACTCGTGCAGACATTCTTGAGTTGGAGTGCCAAATGCTAAAGTGTCATCCTTGTCAACTGAGCTAAAGATGAAACTATTGGCACAGACAGAAGCAGTATCTTTTAAAAGTTTCAAATTCTTTAACAGCAGTCCCAACAAAGAAAAACCTGCACAAAAGTTGGGCAAACAACACAATCATCAAGTTATCTTCTATTTTTCTGAAATTTATCCTTGTTCCTTCAACATGAAAAAACTAAAACCCCACACATTTACTGAAGTTAGTAGGGAAAAAATTAAAAGCCATCCAACATAATGATTTTCAAATGGCAACATAATTATCAAAACAGATGCAACCGTCTCTACATCTGAGACAGGTGCAATGCCCAACGCAGAGGAAGGGAGGGAAAGATTTAGAATTGGTGTTATTATAGACTATGTACAAATGAAGGAAGCTTAACGAAAAGACTCAGTTCTTTACTCATTCTTAAGTACCTACCAAAAATATTTTCTTGAACAAATGTTTCATAATTCAAATGAAATATTTGAAAGCAATAATTTTTGGGTCTGCCTCTTTACACAGAAATTGATGGTTGGATTTCAAGAATCACTGAATTATATTCTCTTAACCAAAACTTAGACCTGCTTGTACAGTAAGATAAAAATTCACATCAGTTAAGGGTATAAGTACCACCACTTTTCTAATTGGTTTTTCTAACAGTCAAAACTACTCATCAGCAGCATCACTAATATTCCGTCCCCATTAGCGTCACCTCCACTTCTGCTTGACAAATAAATTCAACAACATCATCATTTAAATACTCCAAGTTGTCCACTCCACTTCCTCAACGCATCAACTATTGTAATTCCCATCAGTCCCCCTGCTGTCACCATCTCCATTAACATCACAATTGACAATTAATATATGGCCACAACCACCTTCAAATATGTTGGAAATTGGCTCATATTTCATAAAAGATTCGAATTTGTAGACATCATTGTGGTAAGTAGGCAGGACCAATGACAGTGGACGAAGCGTAACATAGTCTACTGTCATTGGCCCCGACTTGCAGGCTAATACTTTATGTGAGAGTCGGGTAAATAGTTGAGGGGTGTAGGGGAAGAAGCCCTCTGCAATATGATAAAAGGGCAATTTCAAAAATTTTTGTAAGTAGGATTTTAATATAAATACAGTGTATTTGTAATCTTATTTATAAGGTGAATAATAGAAATAGCTGCAAGCCTGTGGACATAAGCAAATTGCCGAACCACATAAACCTCTGGTGTCTCTCTATTTTCAATTTGATTCTACTATTCTTTTATCATTGAATTGTGTAACAAAATGAAGGCATGTAAAAATTATTTTCTTAAAAAAGAGAGACAAGTTCCTAACTTTATTCTGAAATCAATACAATTAAAAAAGAACAAATTCCCACCAGATTGTCAATAGTTTTATTGAAATATAGTCCACCAAGAATTCTCTATGTGCTTCAACATTGAAAGTGCTTGTAAATTTTAATTCTTCTCTCCATACTCTATCAAACTTCTTTCTTCTATTATAATTTTTCTATCTTAAACCTTTCTTCCATTGGAAATCTTTACGCATCTCTTATCAACTACCTGCTTTCCTCTCAAACAGTGATTTATCAGTATATTATTCACATGACAAAGATCAGATTTCAAATCTTAGTTAAGGTGAGAAGAATTCAATCTCTATCTCTGGTCAGAAGTTACAGTATATAACAAATTATGTTGCATCATTGTGATCAAAATTAAAAGTAGAAGACAATGAAATTATATGATTGCTTTAATACTATGCACCACGTGCTAACACATGCACATGAAAAGACAGTTCAGCTTTCTATTATATCGCTATAACTCTGAATGAGAGAGTATAAAAGTAAAACAAGAGATGAAAACTTTACCATTTCCATTTCCATTATGCTATTACAGGCAGCAGGTAGTTTGGTGTCAACTGAGCTGAATCAACAAGCATTTTCCCAGTAAAGTTATAACTAAAGAATTCTATGTCATACAATGCTGCTCTAGCATCTTCTATATCTTTTGAACTTTGAGACCAGATGGATATATTTACCCTTCTCAACCATAAGTCTAATCACTTCATGAGCTTCAGCTAGCTTTCCCGCATTTCGCAAATTACTCACCAGGGTATTGTATACTAGGAAATTTGGATTACAGCCTCTGGATTCCATTTCTTTCAGCATTGAGCATGCTTCATCAAACTTCCCTGCCATACAAAAACCACGAATCATGGAATTGTATGTAAATACATTTGGAAGCTGTCCCTTAATGATCATCTCATTAAACAATTCCCTAGCCATCTCAAGCTCCCCAGCTACAACATAACCTGTTATCATAACGGTGTAGCACACCACATCGGGCACACACCCCTTTTTAGTCATCTCATCAAAAAAATACTTGCAGGCATCTAAATTTCCAGCTCGGCTCAGGCCATCCATCAAGGTGGTAAAATGAAGAACACTCGGGTCAAAACCTACTTCCTTCATGTGATTCAAAAGATTAAGTGCTGCAAGTGGTTTATCCCCCTTGCCAAGCACATGAAGAAGGATGTTATACGTATGAAAATCGGGGGAAAATCCAGATCTACCCATTTCATCAAGCAATCTGTGAAATTGATCCAACTTCCCCAACCTATATTTTGCACACATAATAATGTTATATGTTAGAGTATCTGGTGGATGACCTTTGTCAGACATCTGCTGATAAACCCACTCAATCAACTTGTACTGTCTCATAGCAAGAAGCGAATGTAGAATTGCATTGTATGAGTTCTTAAACGGCCTATAATTGAATGTTTTTGACTTAATAAACCTCTCCACAACTTTCCTAGCCAAACCAGCTTCACCACAAGTACAGATTAATATGTTAAATGTTCGAGCAGTTGTTGGGAACCCATTCTCTATCATTTCGTCGACTAGCCTCCACATTGCCTTATACTCCTCACAATCTGCAAATATTTTCATTATCAAATGATACGAGTTTGCCGTGTGCCTAAAATCTTCTTGTTGACTAGACCATATGAAAAACTTATACCCCAATTTGGCACACCTGGTCTTGTCTGAATAATTTATGCTCCTCAAAATTCCCAAAAGAACTTCCCTCACAAGTATCTCCGAAACCCTTATTTGTGACTCACTCAAAGCCAATTTTGCATCAAATCCTGGACCATCATTTTGTAAAATTTCAAGTACCCTTCTAGCATCGAACTTAACGTTATACAAAAAACTCTTGCGCACGGAGAAATTTCCATTGGTGGAGCGCTGGTAATCATAAAAGCTGGATTTTACATGCATAGTAGTATCAAAATCTGAGCTTTCCAACTCTTTACTTAACGTCTCCTCAATGCAATTAAACCCATCATCAGTTTTACCGCCACCACCGGTATAATTACAAAACTTACGGGAAAGAACAGGTAAACACGAAACCTTATTCGCTATTCGTGCACTAAATAGAGCTACACAGTTCATTATTAGTGTGTATTAGACACTTAAGTAAACCCATTATCTCCGTAACCTTGCAGCAAAACACAAATCTAATATACCCAGCAACACATTGGGATTTTTGAACATATAGAAATAGGGAAATGTTGTGTAATCAAATTGAGAGATACCCATAAAACTAAAAATGCCAAATTGCAGAATACGATATTAATTGAAGAAACAACTTTCATCTGAGACGGCGACCAATTAAAGACTTACCTGGTACTGAACTGATAGAGGAGTACGTATCGGTATTTTTAACAACGGACTCGAGGCTTCGCTGATCGAAGTAAAGTAAAAGATAACTGCTGGGGGAGGAACATGAAGGAGTAAGAACTTGGGATTAATGCTGAGGGGGGTGAGGAGGCCAGAGGAGGTAGCAATATAGTGTTTTAGTTTAAAAACATAGAAATGGAATATCGAATTATGGAACGACACGGCACGCTTAACGCATTTCAATTTAGTCCTTAATCTTTTGAAATATATCCGTTTATGCAAATTATGTAACGGAGTAATCATAAACGTCCCTACATTTCTCATGTTCATCCTTAAAATTTTAAAAAAACACCACTTTAATTAAATTATTTCATAAATGAAATAAAAATATCCCTAATATTTTTCATATTCATTATTTTTTCAAAAATTTATTCATTAATTTACTCATTAAGGCCTAGCTTGTTCCTATCCTGTATGTAGCAATTCTTGTGAATTAACTTTTTTTTACTCGACATATTATCGTATTTATAATAAAAAATTAATAATTAAATTAATAAAAAATTTAAATAAAGTGTTGATAAAGTAATTACGTCCTCTTTTAATCTTGTGCACCAGAATTATCTTCTTTCTATTTTTTATAAATTTAACTTGAAATCACAAATAAACCATTAACAGTAAAACCGAATTTTCAATGAAATATTAGGTGTTCTAAACATACTCTAATTAATCATTAATAATATAAAGTATTAGAACATAATTGCGGAAGCTTAAAACCGTATCTCCGGCCATTGAGTTTTTCTGAATTTGGAGACGAATTTGAAGAGCTTATCTGCCTTTCTGAACTTCAATTTGATGGTATATTGTTTTTTAATGAGTTCAGCAAGCTTAGGAACCTCAAAAACCTTCCTATTTATAACTTCTTCCATCAAGAAATTATGGAAAGTTAACAAAACGTGGGTGGTGATTTTGTGGGTTATGGATGGTTTGTAAACCGCCAGAAAATAGAAGTGAACTTCCAACTCATGGGCCACGTTCTTATATTCTCTCACTTGGCCCATGTATTTTCATTATAATAAGAAATATGACATATGAATCATAGCGATAAGTCCTCTAATATTGAGTATTATCTTCCATGTATCACAATATATCATATCTCTTAAACACTCACCCACTTATCTTAATGAA
>JAVXUL010000021.1:10166553-10189271 GCA_035590515.1 Trichilia minutiflora | reverse complement strand
AGCACAAAGACCTGTCACCTAAGCTTCTGTTACAACCTTAGTCATTTAACAAATCTTCTCTAACCAATTAACCATCCCAGCAACTTACATTACACCTCTGTAACTTGCTAGCTTCTACCAGCTTCTAGCTATTCAAACTGCCAGCTGCTTTATTTTCCAGCTCCAAGCTTCCAGCTACTCCAGCTTCAAGTTTCCAGCTACTCGAGTTCCTGCTGTTCTCTCTCTGCAAAGATTGTTATAGAGCATTTTGAATCACATCTCAACAATTGGTACCACAAATGGATGGACTCCATACCATTAGTTGTTGGTATTGGCTTTTTCGTTGCGCTCACATATTTTATGGGCAAGAAAGCTGGAAAACTTGGAAAAGTTGCCAGGGAAAGGGAGATTCTTAAGGCCGTTCAGGATTGTCCTTCAAAAACTCCTCCAATTGTGGATATAGAGGAAGTGCAGCTAGAAGAAAGGCGGTCAGAGCTTGTGTTCCTCGTTGATGAGCACGAAAAATTCAAAATGGAAGACCTTCTTCAAGCCACAGCTGACCTGCAAAGCCAGAGCATTGGCAGCAGCCTTTATAAGGTAAGACTCAAGAACAATTTTGTTTATGCCGTCAAAAGATTGAAGAAATTACAAGTTTCCTTTGACGAGTTTGTCCAAGCAATGAGGCAAATAGGAAACATGAAACATCCAAACATTCTGCCTCATGTTGGTTACAATTCCACCAATGAAGAAAAACTTCTGATCTGTAAGTATCAGAGCAATGGCAGTCCGCTGCACATCCTATAGGGTAAGTTGACAATATTTAAATCAAACATTTTCTTAGTTTAACAAGGAATTTCCATAAATTTACAAACTTGCAAATACACGTACACATAAAATGCTATGCGAAACACAGACAAGCCATCTCCAAGCTGTAAATGCAAGGATTCGCCTAAGTGGCCCCTTTTTCTTACCTTTTCTTGTTTTAAGTGCTAGCAACAGCGAATTAACAATTGCTTGATAATATTAACGCTTTCTTATCGTACATAGCCAAACGGGTTTTCTTCATTTGCACAAATTGCTGTTGATAATCTGCAGATTACATTGAGGGCAAGAGGGGATTTCCCTGGAAATTTAGGCTGTCGATAGCGACCGGCATTGCAAGGTGTTTCGACTTTATTTATCAGAAATCCAAAGACAAGATCATCCCTAATGGAAACTCAAGCTTTCTAATATCCTATTGGATGAAAATGGGGAATCCCTGATAAGCGAATATGGCTTCTCAAAATTTCTAGACCCCAAGCAAAATTCTATCTTCTCGTCCAGTGGTTACACGGGCCCTGAGAAATCTGTATCTGAACAAGGTGATGTTTTCAGCTTTGGAGTAATTCTACTCCAGTTACTGACTGAAAAAACTGTCGAGAAAACAGGAATAGACCTTCCCAAATGGGTCAAAGCCATGGTGATAGAGGAATGGACTGGAGAAGTCTTTGACAAGGAGGTAACGAAAGCCGGCAAGCAATGGGCATTTCCACTTCTGCCCTCAAATGTGTATCAAATCCCCTGATGATCGGCCAACAATGGCAGAAGTTTTGGAGAAGATAGAGGAGGTTGAGAATGGAAATGAAGATCTTAACCATGATCATCCAATTTCATCCTTTTCTTCCATGGAATCCTGCCAGCAGGTAAGCTGTTTACTGCACACTGTCATACAGGAGAATTGGGATGCTCCAGGATCAATTTATTAGAAATTCTACACATTTGTTAAGCTCTTTTCTCTTCTTCCTAGACAATATTTTAGCTTTCATTTTAACCCTTTTCATTAAGTAGTAAGAATTTGCCCATCAGAATATTAAGTCTTCCATTTTAGGCCTTTACCAACATTGGAGGCATATGCCAATGTACATATATGTGGCAGAGTGAAAATATTTCTTTTCCTCTACTAATTGTTTCCCAATTCTGAAGCTACTGTATGCATTTCTCTGTTTCTTAATATCTGTCATCATAAAAAGGAAGTTCCAAGTAGAAAACACTGAAACAGAGTTTTCGGTTACCAGGGTTGATCGACTGCTTCCGCATATAGGATTAGGATCAGTAATGAAATATCGACTATTGAATAAAAATGCAATCATCTCATAAAGTCTTCTAAGTGCCATCAACTATGAATATAAAGGTAGACATGAATATGTCTGCTTTAGATGCAGAGTCATAAGTTCAATTCGTCTTATCTCTCATAATTTAAGTGCAAATTTTGGATGGTGGTATGTTCAGTTAGGCTTGTTGCCGAGAATTAGTCTAACAAAATTGACTTAGATGGCATGGTTGGAATACCTGAATTATAAGAAAAAAAACAGAAATGTGTCTACCAAACCCTTCTCTTTTAAATGGACTCAAAAGAGTTGACAATATCAATCTTTACGTACCATCCAGCACAAAAAAAAGCACTTTGTGACAATAAATTTTTTAGTAATTTCTCAACTATATTCGTAAAATTCTAATCATCGAAACCATTCTCATTGGGACGATTCTGATGAGTAGTATTCACATTTAGAACTTGCTGTATTGTTAGGGAAATAACCTAAGCAGTGCCCAATAGTCGTCAGTAGTAATACTGTTATCTTTCTTAAGCATTCATCACTTCTCAATATTATTCCTAGAAAAATGGCATTAAGAAAACAGAATATAAAAAATTAGCGTAGCATATGCATGCAACAACTACATTTGTTATGTTGAATTTTATGGCGTTTTCAGGATATTGCTTTACCATTACCATCAATCATATTGTTTTCGTATTTTTGTTTATTACCATCCATTAGCCTTACCTAAATCAGAACCAATGTTAATGGAAAAAACCACTTCTCCTACTAGTCTTAAAAGGTTAACAATCAAATTCTAGATTTATTGTTAGTTAGTTATTATTATTTTTTTTTCTAAGGTGTGATGATTCTTGAAAAAGCCAAACAAACCTTTACAGGTTGCTTAGAAAATAGATTATAGGTTTTCCAGAAAGCTAAGATGTCAACCCTTTTCATATTTATCACAAACTAAAAAGGAAAATGGAAGAAAATAGCCATAAAATTTTTTAATTGACACTTAAAATAGAAGATAGCCAAATAAATTGCTTGAATGTTCTTCGTTGATCTGATTCTGACTGCTCAGCTTCAACGGTTGTCACCACTCTCAAACTTTCGGCCTTACAGCTTTCTAGGGATGTGACAGATGATTTATCATATTACTAAATTTGGTGTGTCAACATCAAACAATTGTATTAGTGGTAATCTTTCAAATTTAGCAATTAATTTCAATACAAAAAAAACCCACAACACAATCATATGGGTTTGTTTTGACCAATATTATCATTTAATTATCTAAAGAACTTTAAACCATGTGAAAAGCCATTAGACTATCTAATTTTCAAGAAATTACGAGATTTTTTTTAAGGATAATGTTGAATTGATGCTTCAACCTTAAACTTTAAGGCAACCACATTTCAAATACTCCCAGAGTTACTCAAACCAATTCAAGAAAAATGTGAAGTGAAGTTTAAACTAGGCAGAATAATACCTGTAATTTTTATTTTTTGTTTATATTAAATATAAACAAAACAAATTTAGGTGTAAATAGTAGTTCAACTAATCAAATGTCAAGTTGATTAGCAGATACACTAATAAAAGTTGGATATGATATCTTCATAAATTTTTCACTAAATGGTTCCTAATTATTTATTAACAAGATCTAAATCTAATACCTCAAAATAATTTTTTGTGGAGAATTTGAGAATTGGTCATAGAGACAGAGCAAATGTTTAATTAAGAATTTTATTAGAAAAATATACAGTTAACTAAAATAGACATTGAACTGAGTTGTCAATCCGACTGCCTGCGTTGCATTATGTGGTCTTGAAACGACTAGATTTGAATCTTGGATTTTGTGGTTCAGTATAACATGAAGTTTAATTTGGACCAGAGAAAAACAACATTATAGTGTAAAGTTTCTAATTAACTTTGAATTTATCAATTAAAAAAAAATATAAACTCCAATAATTTTAAATAAACGGTCCAAAAGTATGTTATATAATGTGATTCAAAAAAAAGGCAAAAGCTCCATATGATTTGGTTGTAACATGATGCCTAAGCAAGGAATAGTATGTCATATGCTCATGTGGGTAATTGTTTAATATCATAGCTACAAAAATATTTCAAAATAAAAATAAATAAATATCAAGAAATCCAAAATTTTTAAATATGAAAAAGAAAATAAAAACGAGATCATCATCCCTGCCATCACTCTTTTATGCTCCTCCAAATATTCTTACACCAGAGGATTGCCAATCGTAAATCTCTCTCTATTAATATAAATTATATATTTAAACAAATTCTCTGGCTCTCTGTGTGTGTCTCTCTTTGTCTCTCTCTCACCCATCTCTAGCTACAAATTCCATTTCTTTTGATTTAATTAAGAGGAGTGGAATAACCTAAAAGAAGACAGGGAGTAGGAGAGAGACAAGAGGGAGAGAGAAAAAAACAGAGAAGGGCCTTTTATATAATTAATCTATGTATAAAGACATATGAATGAATGCCTCCTCTGTTGCATTACTCTCCTTCTCCTTCTCAGATCTTAGTTTCTCTCATTTTGTTATCTGTGTCCTTCTAAGTTATGGTGAATTCAATTCTCTTCTCTCCTTTTTTATATTGATCTCTCTTCCTCTCTATCTGGATATTCTTAAAGATCAAAGTTTTTTGCTCAAGTTTCTTTTTTTTTTTCTTGGATTATCAGGAATCAAAGACCATCTGTTAATTGGTGCTTGAACGATCTAATTATGATCTTAGATTGGACTTGATAATTTCCCACTTTTGGTTTGAGAGAGTTACCAATCGGATGCTATCTAATTTATCACTTAAGGTGTGTTTCGCTTCCTGTTTTATGGTTATAGTCACACTTCGATTTTTTTGCCCTGTTTCGCTGGTTGAAGGTTGCTCTTTTTTTAGTATATATAGCATCTAATGATACGACATCAATTTAATTATACAATTTGGATTAGTTTTAACTCATGAAACTTGCATCCATTGGATTGTTATTGATTGTGAAGTGAAGTTTTTCTTTTTGGCTTGGAATCTAAGCCGATATTTTTTTCTTTTGGGCGCCTCATGCTGTTAAGATTGAATTAATTGATTGATAAGATGAATTGTAATTGATTGCTGTAGAAGAAATGGAATCAGATCTTGGTAAGCTCTTCATTGGCGGGATTTCTTGGGACACAGATGAGGGACGCCTTAAGGAATATTTCAGGAGGTATGGAGAAGTGGTGGAGGCAGTGATCATGAGAGATCGCGCCACAGGCAGGGCTCGTGGCTTTGGTTTTGTGGTGTTTGCAGATCCTGCTGTTGCCGAGAGGGTCATCATGGATAAGCACATGATCGATGGTCGCACAGTCAGTAGCTTTATTACAAATAAACTTTTCACATTACGAGTTATTTGTGATTATCTCATTTATCTTATTTGAATATAGTAATTAGGGTTTGAAAAATGTATAAATTTGAGTCATAACAGTTGCTTTTTGTCTTCTGTGTAACTGTGAAATTAATATTTTTTCTTTCTGTAATGAGTGAAGGATTGAAATCACTTGTTGGTTTTCTCCTCCAACCATAAAGTACTGAATTTGAAACTTTCTTTTTGCAGTATTTATGTTGTATTCATATAATTTGACCTCCACATGGAAATTGGTAGAAAAAATAAACTTTCTGAACGTTTAACCGTAGAGATGTTTAGTCATTATGAATTCAAACCTGTAACAGTGAATTATACATTTATTTACTTTTTTCCTCATTGGCTATGAAGAAATGGATTTGAAACTTTTGCTGTATTAGTTTTAGACAATTTGGCTTTTACAGTATTTGATCTTCATTATTAGCTGGAACTTGAAATGACATGTGGCCTTTTGATTTTAGTTTTTGGCTTCACAATTTTCAGGTTGAAGCAAAGAAGGCTGTTCCTCGCAATGATCAAAACATATTAAATAGAAACACTTCTAGCATTCATGGTTATCCTGGCCATGGACGCACTAAAAAGATTTTTGTTGGAGGTTTGGCTTCTACAGTCACCGAAAGTGACTTTAAGAAGTACTTTGATCAGTTTGGTACAATTACTGATGTCGTAGTAATGTATGATCACAATACTCAAAGGCCAAGAGGTTTTGGCTTCATCACTTATGATTCCGAGGAAGCAGTGGACAGAGTTTTACATAAAACATTTCATGAACTTAATGGTAAAATGGTTGAGGTGAAGAGGGCAGTACCAAAGGAACTATGCCCTGGGCCCAGCCGCAGCCCTATGATAGGTTATAATAACTTTGCTTTAAATAGGGCCAGCAACTTCCTTAATAATTTTACTCAGAGATACAATTTGAGTCCAGTTGGAGGTTTTGGAGTTAGGATGGATGGTAGGTTTAACCCTCTTGCTACTGCTAGGGGTGGATTTTCTCCATTCAGTGCTTCTGGTTATGGAATGGGTATGAATTTGGAAGGAGGGTTAAGCCCAAGCTATCGTGGAAGTACCACTGGCAACACTCTTGGATATGGGCAAATGTTGAGTCCCTATCAAAGTGGGAATTCAAACAGGTATAGCACTCCTATTGGCTTTGGTGAGGAAAGTGGCAGAAGTGATTCTGTTTTGAGCTCAACAACTTGGAATGTCTGGGGAAACAGGGGCCTTAATAATGCCACAAATCCTACGAGCCCTGGTGCTTATTTGGGATTAGGAAGTGGGAGTTTTGGGGTTTCATATGGAAATAGTGGAGCTAACTTGGGTCCTGTTTCAGCTTCAGCTGGAGGAAATACTCCTGGCTATAGTAGTGGACATATGGGTTATAGGAGTGGTGATGTCAACCGTGGGCTAGGGGCAGGCGGTTTTGCAAGAAACAATAGCACTGGTGTAGGGACAACATCGTCATTGGCAGGGTCGACTGTTGGTTATGATGGGTCTTATGGGGACTTGTATCGCCCTGGTTCAATATATGGTGATTCAACCTGGCAATCTACAACTTCTGAGCTAGATGGTTCTGTCTCATTTAGTTATGGGCTTGACAATATATCCACAGATGTTGCAGCCAAAAGTTCTGAGGGTTATATCGGAAGTTACAGTGTTACAAATAGACAATCAAATAGAGGTAGGACTTCGCTTTCTTGAACTAGTTTATACAAGCAATCAAACTTGTTTCTGTTAATTATTTATTAAACTAGTTTATTAGATTTCATTTAAGTTGAACTTTCTCACAACTCAGTAAGAAATAGTTTTACTCTAGAACTTAATTGAGTCATTATTGAATTTTAGTCACTGTTAATACGCTACAGACTTCAAACCAATTTACAATATACATGTTGATTTGATTTCCGTTTCATATCCAATCGTTTATTTATCAGGCAGGCTGAGCTCTGTTTGTATTAAATACACAGAAGTTGAAAATTAAGTTTCAAGAATGCACTTCCATTGAGCTTAGGAAGCATTCCAGTAATTGAATCAGATTTCTGATATTGCATTTGTTGTGCTACTAATCTAGATAGTACATTTTATTTCTCAGAGTTCTAAGAATTCAATTTAGTTATTTATTTTTCTTAGATCTAGCGTTCATGTCTGTATATGTTTTGGAGCAATTTGCACTAATAAATTTTCTATTGGACATTAAGGTTTTGTTAGAAAGAAGCAATTCAGGTTGAGTTTTTAGCTGAAAAGTCTCTATAATCTTCGGTGTATGAACACATGTGCAAACTTTCTAATTTCATTTCGTAAATGTGTAAAAATTTGGCTTCAAATTTTTGCACTTGCCTTAGTTATTGATACTAACTTATTTCACTGAAAGGAGATATCCTTTCTACCTTGAAACGAATGCTTATCATTCTTCATATAGTCTATGAAAGATTATGCTGCACATTTTTGTTGAACTAGATAGATCACTAAATTGGATTGCTATACAAACATGCAGCTAAATGATCTGAAGTATACATTTGTTATGGAATGAAGTTATGTATTTTCTCATATTATGATCACACTTGTTTTTTAGCATGTATCTTTACAGATATTGGGAGAGTTTAGTGTTATCTTGTAGTTGCTTTAATCATTTTTATTTGATCAATGTTTTTTTTTTTTTTCAGGAATTGCTACCTAGGAGATCTGTTATTGGAATATGGAAAGTTAAATTGTAGGTAAAGATAACTGCATGAAGCAGGTGAAGGATTGCAAATTTCATAAGGCTCTCTCTTGTTACATTTCAACTTACAAAGAAATTGATCTTATAGTTTTAACAGTGGTTGTTGATTTGAAGTATACATATTCAGAGAGAAAGCGGTTACAAGTGATTTTGTGTAAGGTTTGAAATTTGATTTTTTTCGTATAGTGGAAAAACCTTAGAAGTCCTTGCAATTCAAGTGAGGTGTAAAATCAGGTTGCGGAATATATACTCAGGATTATTGGTTCCAGTTAACATATTGTGCATATCCGGCAATGGTAGTGCATGAAACAGTGGAGTATAAAGGTTCAGATTTTTTTTCCTTAAAAATGCCATAGTAACCGGCAAAGTTGCTGGTTCTTTTACGTATATGTTTCTTCATTTATCTGGGATTTGTTTTTTTCTCGGATTGAATGTGAGGTTCGGTTTGATTTACTAGTGTGAAACACAAGAGGGATTCCTATTTAAGATCCCTGTCAAATAAGATTATAGATGTTTTGATTACTTTTTAAATATAACAGATCATCACACAAAACTGAGATTGTTCAAGAAAATGCATTTGATTCTGTTTGCCTTTGGTGATGTTAAGATTCCTTCATTTCTTCTTTATCTTTTAATCTGTCTCGACGATAAGGTAGTTTTATTAAATTTTGGGATTATCTGCAGCAAGGTGCAAAATGACGATGTTGTATTGATAGCCTGCCTTGTATTTTTCAATATGCTCCTTGTGCTTGTGGATCTTCAGTCGCTGATGTTTTAAGTAGATTTTCAATATTGTGTGTGGTTATACTTAAGACACTTATCCATACTTTCCTTAGAATGAGATAGGTTATATTAGTATATCTATTAACTGTTTTTTCAAATCACTTCCATTTGAATTTATTTTTCTGGCTAATTACCTCAAAATATAAGATATCTTCAATCTCTTTCTAAATGACATTCGTGGAGAATCCTTCTGATAAATTTATGAAATTCTAACCCTATGTTGTCTACTTCACTCTAGCAAATGCCAATTTGGGCTCTTTAAAAAGTTTAAGTCCTTTGAATCGTATTAGGCTTTGTCTTTCACGACAAACAAGGGTTAAGGCATACTCGGATGGGCCATTATTCCTTTTCTTTTGGACTTGTTATGGGCCTTATTTTTTAAAGGAAATTCTTAACATTTTACAATACACCCAAATTTATTATTAATTACTATATTAATATTAAAAATTATTATAAAAATTTTAAAAATACCCTTTAACTCTATACTACAAAATACTTTTTAAAAAAATTCCCTTAAAAGATACCGTTTCGTTATCACTTCTAATGTCCAGTCAATTCTTCTGTCGTCTTCACAGTCAGATTTCACTTTAATAAGACTATTTTGATTTTCTTTTAGGAAACAAATTCGACAAAAAGTCATTATATGTAATTCAATGAGTAATGTAAATTTTTATCTTCAATTATGTAGATAATGAATAATACAGTGAAGAATTTGTACATTTGTTAATACTTCTTTTGGATAGGTATTCATCCGTGGTGTTTAATAGTATAATATATGATTGTCTTTTTGTATGTGAATTTGATGGGCCTATTTGTCCAATGAAGATCATAGTTTTTAACGGTTCTGATTGCACCGAAATATCTTCGTCGATCCATGCACAATTCTCTAGGCATGACTTTGTGTGAGTTGATGACAGGTAAACACTAATCTCCGTAAGATCGCATCACATTTGTAAAAGTTTAGACAAAAATAATTCCATGTATAGAAACACACGCACTAGCACAAAGAGATACACATATAGATAGATAGATAGATAGTATATTAGAAGTGGATAAATTTAAATCGATCCGTTTTAAATCAATTCAAACCGTTTAATTAGATTGATTTAAAATCACATAATTAGATTGGTTTAAATTGGTTTGAATTTATATTGAATTAATCTTTGAATTAAAATTTTATAAATCGTTATTAACGGTTTGGATTATAAATTGAATTAATTTTAAATCGCAAATCGTTTAAATAAATATTAAATATACTTAATATTTAATATATTAATTATTTTTTTAATATTTTATGATTAATTAATAAATTTATTATTTTAAAATTAAATTAAAATTTAAAATTTTATTTTTTAATTTAATTTAAATTAATAAATTATTTTAATTTAAATTTAAAATTTAAATTCTGAATTTAAATCGATTCAAATTATAGAATAAAATTTGGATATATTATCGATTTAACTTGAATTATATAAAATTTAAATAGTAATATTTGAATCGATTTAAAATTTACGTGAAACCGATATAAATTGTAAACGTTAACTCCTAATTCGATAAAAAAAGCAGATATCATACACTGAATAAAGTGATTCTCATCCTTAACATGAAGGTCAACGGAGCGGCCCGGGCATTTTGTCTTCTTATGGAATGGCGAGTCCGAATATGAATCTTGGAAATGGGAAGTATCAAGCCTGTTTTTGCCATTCATTGTCGATTCAATTGCTGAATGCGCGACACGTTGGTAGTTGTTAAAAAGTTGGCAAATCAAAATGCTACACTGAAGTATCAAATCCCACCTCCAGCTGAGAAAACTAGACAAGGAATCCCCTTCACACTTTTGAAGTGGGCAATTTGAATAGGGATTAAACAGGAGATATTTCTACGCTCATTGAAAGACCAGCCAAATTCATTTCCATGAAGCCCAGTTTTTTTAATTTGAAAAGCAGCTTCCTTTGGAAACGGAGTGTTTGCTTTATTTTATTTTATTTTTTGAAAACCGTACAAGTTCTAGCTTATCTGCAAAACATGGAAATTTCTATTGGCCAAACTGTACAAAACCACATGCTATTATTAACGGAAAAGCCAATCCGTATTTGTTACACATTTACGAGTTCAATGCCACAATCCAAAGCATACAACACTTGATTGTTACATAATCAGATATGTAAGAAGGATTGTTGTCAGTTGGCAGATACCTGTAGTTTCCGCTCCCCGGTAGCGCTGCTGCTGTCGTTCCGCGCTTCTTCAAAAGCAGAAGCTGAAAACCCAAAGAAAAAACCAAAACACCAGTTAAAGCATCAAAAAATGTACCATTCTGGGGAAAAAAAAAATTCTTGCATCAGGTTGACTATGTGGTTTGCTTAAGTACAGTAAACTTTACCAATGGAGGAATTAAACGATTGCTGAGACCCCCCCGTCTCCTCTCCTTTGGAAAACAATGAACCAACAGCACCTTTGATCTTATCCACCACACTCTTTCCAGAAGTATTCGCATAGATCGAACCCATATTCTCTGTAGAAGAATCATGCTTAGTAGTGCCCCATCTCCGAGCTACCTCTTCAGATTCCGCCACTGTTCCCACTGGCTTATCTATTGCCTCGTCAGGTTCTTCTTTCACCTTATACAAGGCGTCTGATATTGTTTCAGTAACTGGCCTTGAACTTGTCGACTTATTCACTTGCTCTGCCTTTTTCCTATGCAAAGCCTGAGATATCACCTCTGATAAAGCCCTGTCTTCTTCTCCGGGCCTCAGTTTCTCTGCCAAATAGTCCTTCACTGAAACTCCTTTGTCTTGCCCTCCAACATCTCGTTCCTTTCCAATGTCAGAGCCAGTGTTAGTACCAGGCATTTTGGACATAATGGTACTTCCTGCCCCCGAAACATTCTCATAAACCGGAGTTAGCTTCTCCGTAACTGTGGCAGCAATTTTCTTTCCATAATTTATTGCTGATGCTGGCGAGGAACTTTTGTCCCCTCCATGCATTTCGAACCCTCCTGTGTTCTCTCTCTCTCCATATCCAAGCTTCGAAGCTACAATATTCTTAGCGGACATTGCTTTATGAGAAATCACAGAGGTGGCAGATGAGATTTTTTCAGTATAGCTACACTGGTTTGACTGCTTTTTAGCGTCAGCAGAATTGTCATGCGGGTGTTCCTGGGGGGTATCAGAAGCCTGCTCGGTGGTGAGCGGTGTTGGAGGAGTTAATTCTCGCGTAAACTGATCATGACTTCCGGTAGGCATGCTAGTGTAGGAATCCTCTGTTCCTGTAGGCCAGTTCTGTTGTTGTCCTGATGTTGGTTTTGATTCACCATGGATATTCATCTTGTCCACAGAACCAATAACCGATGTTATTCCCACTTCTTCACCCACTGAAACATTTTACCACAGAAAGTCAATTAATTTTCGGAACTAAAACATAATCCGGATGAGCTTTTCATTCACCTTGCTCACTATATATATTACCTCTTCCAGTTGGGTTAGTCACTTTGCTCTGATAATTAGAAGAAATATGAGCACCAGGTGTTTCTTTTGGTGCAGCAGGATCCTCCTCCAAGCCTTTTGGTCTCTGCAG
This sequence comes from Trichilia minutiflora, assembly GCA_035590515.1. Lineage (NCBI taxonomy): Eukaryota > Viridiplantae > Streptophyta > Magnoliopsida > Sapindales > Meliaceae > Trichilia > Trichilia minutiflora. Next base: position 10,176,736 of record JAVXUL010000021.1, on the reverse strand, counting down.
GTTGACTTTTGGCTGCCCTGGATGATCTTCTTGACCAGGAAGAAAGGTTCCAGTAGGCACGCTAGCGTAGAAATCCTCCGTTCTTGTAGGCCAGTTCTGCTGTTGTCCTGATGTTGGTTTTGGTTCGCCATGGATGTTCATCTTGTCCACAGAACCAATAACCGAGGCTATTCCCAATTCTTCACCGCCTGAAACATTTTAACACAGAAAGCCAATTCATTTTCAGAACTAAAACAAAATCCGAATGAGATTTTCATTCATCATGCTCACTTTATATATTACCTCTTTCAGTTGGATCAGCCACTTTGCTCTGATAATGAGAAGAAATATAAGCAGCAGGTGTGTCTTTTGCTGCAGTAGGATCCTCCTCCAAACCTTTTGGTCTATGCAGGTTGACTTTCGGCTGGCCTGGATGTTCTTCTTGGCCAGGAGCAAAGGTTCCAGTAGGCACGCGGGGGTAGAAATCCCCCGTTCCTGTAGGCCAGTTCTGCTGTTGTCCTGATGTTGGTTTTGATTCGCCATGGATGTTCATCTTGTCCACAGAACCAATAACGGAGATTACTCCCACTGCTTCACCTCCTGAAACATTTTAACACAGAACGTCAATTCATTTTCAGAACTAAAACAAAATCCGGATGAGCTTTTCATTCATCATGCTCACTATATATATTACCTCTTCCAGTTGGGTCAGTCACTTTGCTCTGATAATCAGAAGAAATATGAGCAACAGGTGTGTCTTTTGGTGCTGTAGGATCCTCCTCCAAGCCTTTTGGTCTCTGCAGGTTGACTTTCGGCTGTCCTGAATGTTCTTCTTGGCCAGGAACAAAGGTTGTTCCAGTAGGCACGCTTGTGTAGAAATCCTCCGATCCTTTAGGCCAGTTCTGATGTTGTCCAGACATTGGTTTTGATTCACCATGGATATTCATCTTGTCCATAGAACCAAGAGCTGAATTTATTCCCACTTCTTCAGCCCCTGCAACATTTTAACACAGAAAATCAATTCATTTTCAGAACTAAAACAAAATCCGGATGAGCTTTTCATTCATCATGCTCACTAAATATATTACCTCTTCCAGTTGGGTCAGTCACTTTGCTCTGATAATTAGAAGAAATATAAACATCAGGTGTGTCTTTTGATGCGGTAGGATTTTCCAGCAAGCCTTTTGGTCTCTGCAGGTTGACTTTTGGCTGCCCTAGATGTTCTTCTTGGCCAGGCACGCTAGTGTAGAAATCCTCCGTTCCCGTAGGCCAGTTCTGCTGTTGTCCCGATGTTGGTTTTGATTCATCCTGGATATTCATCTTGTCCATAGAATCAAGAGCTGAGTTTATTCCCACTTCTACACCACCTGAAACATTTTTAACACAGAAAGTTCATTTTCAGAACTAAAACAACATCCGGATAAGCTTTTCATTCATTATGCTCACTATATGTATTACCTCTTTCAGTTGGGTCAGTCACTTCGCTCTGATAATCAGAAGAAATACAAGCACCAAGTGTGTCTTTTGGTGCCGCAGGATCCTCCTCCAAACCTTTTGGTCTCTGCAGATTGACTTCTGCCTGCCCTGGACGTTCTTCTTGGCCAACAGCAAAGGTTCCAGTAGGCACGCTAGTGTAGAAATCCTCCGTTTCTATAGGCCAGTTCTGCTGTTGTCCCGATGTTGGTTTTGATTCACCTGGGATATTCATCTTGTCCATAGAACCAAGAACTGAGTTTATTCCTACTTCTTCACCCCCTAAAACATTTTAACACATAAAGTCAATTCATTTTCAGAAAAAAACAAAATCCAGATTAGTTTTTCATTCGTCTTGCTCATTATATATATTACCTCTTTCAGTTATGTCAGTCACTTTGCTATGATAATTAGAAGAAATAGACGCACCAGGTGTGTCTTTTGGTGCAGCAGGATCCTCCTCCAAGCATTTTGGTCTCTGCAGGTTGACTTTTGGCTGCCCTGGATGTTCTTCTTTTCCAGGAAGAAGGGTTCTGGTTGGGATATCATTTCTGGTATGACAGGTTTCGGCAGCAGTATAAGCTACAGGCGTATTTTGCGGTGCGTCAGGAACTTCACCTAGGACTGATGTCAGTCCCAAGTTCACCTCTGGATGCACCTTTCTTTCCTCTTGCTCATGAATATGGCTTCCAGCTCCAGGCCTCGCGTTGTGTTGCAAATTCAGAGGATCGACATCTCTGGCCGTTAACCTTCCAGCATTGACTCCAAATTGTCCCGAATTTTCTACTTGCCTGAAGCTCTTAATCGCTGCAGATTGGTACAATAAAAAATTTCATGAAGAACTCGGAATAATCAACTCCACCTTCCATAATTCTAAAATGAAAAGAACGTTAACTGAAAATCTAAATACAACGATAAGACCTATGGCTATCCGAATGTTCTGGAAGAGTGTCCAGAAAACAACTTAAAAGAACTGAAACCTTTTTCACTTTATATAGACTAATCTTTTTTTCAGTTATCAGCAGTGACCAGTAACATCAGCAAAAATAAAAGCTAGATATTATAATAAACAGCAAAGCACATACAAGTGTAAAAGACGAAACGTACCTCGCGCACCATGAATTTCTGGGTCTTCAACTATCTTTTCTTCCTCAGCGTCTTCCTCGACGACATCATGATCATCAGGAATATGATCATGGTTGGGACCATGGCCGTGCTTAGTGAGTGTATTCTTTATCTTCTTGGCCTTTGCCTTCACCTTCTTCAGTACCGATTTCTTCTCATCTTGATGTTCCTCTTCACCTTCTGCAACTAATTAAAACAACACCGCTCATCATCAGTAAAAGCAGATATCTCAGAGTATTTCGAAACTTACCAGAAACATTCCATTAAACTTACCGGTTTGATGCCCACGCATGTGGAATTCTTGCCCGTGCCTTCGGCCATAAGGATGTGCCACTTGGGATTCCATGATTAAAACAGAGATTTTCACAGAAGCATACTTTGTTTGTTAAGAATGAGTGTAGCAAACTTTGTCTGTTAAGAACGACAAGGCAACGTACAGTAGTGAGAACTGAGGAAGCAGAAGACAAGAATTATAATTTTATAGAGAGCGCCATACCAGAGAGTTTTGCCACCTTTGCATGACTGGTGGCATGATACCGTAATGACGCGTTTTCATTTGACCGACATTTCTCGAACTCGTGCCACGTGTTACCTGTCTGCTTTTATACGTGGCCGTAAAGCCGAATAAGTGATTTCTGTGGAAAATCTTATCAAAAGCCTATGAACGATGACACATGATCAGTCCTATTGAATGATTCTGATTAATACTCAAAAACTGATTAAAGGAGGTCCGACCTCATGTGGACTAGGTGTCTTGTGTGTACAGGCACACGTGTAAACATGGCATATTAACAATTTTGTACATCGTTCGAATGTGTATGTTTGATATGGAGTTGTGCCTTTCGCACATTGATATGTTTCATGATGTTCTTCGGCCTCGATCGACGCTGTCGGCAGTTGGAGACAGGAAATCATGTCCGGATCTCATCAATTCTTGAGACAGAGCATTTTCATCCTATCACTTTCTAAGGTTACGTGTGAGGAAGAGGATTAGTGTTAGTGGGTCATTGTTTTTAGTTTTTAGCTTATGGAGTATGGACCATTAGCGTGTTAGATATGCGATAAAATTGGATATGATGGATATAGGTCAATATTTCTAACAGTCTAATTAACCTTTTTGATTTTCAGTTATATGATCATGCCGACAGAAACTTCATTTTCATGTCATTCAAATTACATTTCAAATCTTTTGAACCTTTTCTTGGCGCCTCCAAGTGTTTGTAGAGAGAACAAAGAGAATTGAATACAATTATACAAAGAGAGTGCTTTAGAACCGGGATGTTAGTTGATATTCAAAAAGAAAAAAGTAAGTAAATTTTTAATATTTGGTTTAATAAATTAATTAGTCTCAAATTTTAAAAATATTTATAAAATTTTGAATTTTAAATACATTAAATCTTATGACTTTATAACAATAGTTAATTGGAGAAATAATATAGAATTATAAGAGTTATTTTATTAATAAATTAAAGTAATATAAAAAAAAAACATATAGAGTTATAAGGTTGAATTTTAACTTATATTTTTAATACTATTAAGATTAATTAATTTAATAGGCTATTACTTAAAATTTATGAGTAATATTATTATTTTTTATTTTTTATTGAGATAAATATGATAAGATAGATATTATATAGACATAACTTAAAATATATATCTTTTAAAGTAATTTTAGAATTAGGTGATATTTTTTTAAATTTAAATGATATAGTTTACTTTTTATTTAAATATTTGAATATAAATGTTAAGTTGTTTATTTTTTAAAAATATATCATATGTGATATGTATATATATACACACACATATTCAACTATTTATTATGACTATTTTTTAAATATTTTTAAATTAACAAATATTTGATGAGTCCATCTAATTATAGTTAAATTTTTTTAATATTAAATCTTCTGAAAAACTATTATATATTATTAGAAATTTATGATAAATTATTGTCCACAAAAGTATTATTATTAAAATAAAAGACATCAAAATTTTAATCTCTGAAATTTTCCTAAACTATATTTGATAATATAATTTGATAAATTAGCTCCTGAGTTGTTGTTTTTTCAAAATAATAAATTAATCATTAGTTTAACTGTTTATTAACAATAAATTAGTCCTTATAGGATTGATTTGCTAAATATTACCAAATTATGCCCTTAAATATTGTTTTGAATAACGTCAGGGACTAAAATATTGTTAACACGAGAAGAAAATCCAAGAGTGTGTGATGCGCACCTACTACGCAACGTAGCAAGATGGACGCCTGTAAATCACGTCACGTCCGAACCAAAACTCGAGCGCCAAAATTTCAATTCCACGTTCAAAGTTCATCCCGTTACTCTCCTGGAATGCGAACTCGCCTTCTCAACACCGACTACTTCACCTCCACCACTTCCTCTTCTTCAATCGAAACCCTAAATTTCCTGAATCTTCCAGTCCATAACCTCTCTTCTTCGCTTCTCTCCTCCTACAAAGACGATGCTCTACGCTTCGATTATGTCAATGTTTCTCTCGACATCGAACAGCTGCCGATTCATTCGCTTTGCCTAAGTTCTTCTCCGAAGTAATTCCTCAAAAAATAGATGTTGGTTATCGAGATTTTGAGGATCTACATGCACCGGTTCATAAAGGCTGCGATAGTCAGGTAAAACGGTGATTTTTAATTTGATTTAATTTTTATTGAAGGCATGTCTATTATCATCTAAAATCTGATAGATTAAGTATTGAACGATAGAGTTTAGATACAAGATTTTTGGGTTACTGTTACCTCAACGATGCATAGAGCTAGTTTAACGGTTCTCGTATTTGGATTTTCTATTGTACGAATTAAATTATAACTCTCTTATGTATATTTATGTTTCATCCACATGACAAACCTGTTTGAAGTTTTTATTAAATTTAGTGTTTCATGTGAAGAGGATTGTCCTATTAATAAGCGTTACCTATTGAGATTACTGATATCTGAACTGCATTGTGAACTTAACGTAGTTTTGCTTATGTTTGATTGTAATATAGGTACATAATATATTAAATCATTCAGGTTATAAGAATTCTCTAAGAGTACAGTTATTCTTTCAAAACTCATATTGGCTTATTGTCATCACGCAGATCAAGTGACATATGATATTAGAGTCTATAAGTTCCTCATAACTTGGGATAAAAAATTGAGAAAAGTTTTATTACTCAAGATTTTAAGTCTTAACATACGAGCTGCAACATTTTTCTTTTAATTAAAATTTTGGCCTGTTTCTTAAGAACAGATCGGAGGTTAATGTGTTGTTTCTAGTTGAGAGGTTCAATATTATCAGAAAGTTCATGATTCAATGAGAAGTATATGCAGTTGTGACATTTAAAAAAGAGAACTCCTTCTTACTACTTATTGTAATCTAATTGTGTGAAATGTGCTTTGAGGAAAACAAATGCCACTATCTTTCTTTCTTTCAAGTTATGGTACAGTGGCAAGGCATTCCATTCTATTGTCTAAACTTAATTGCCATGATGCTGGAAGGTTTATGCACAGGGCTTTGTAAGTGTGTAGAATCTTTCACTAAATCAAAGAAAGAAAGCGAAGTGGAGTAGCAAAGAATTGAATTTTGGATCCAGAATATTTTATTTTGTGAAATTTAATTAAAAGGATGTTGATTAATTCCCAGTACTTCTTTTATTAGTCTTCCATTAATGATTGTTGTGCAGACAGAATCTGATATTCTTCATGAAGAAAAAGAAGAGAAGACTCAGATAACTTTTGCATCTGAAGCTATGGAGGTTGGATTCCCAAAATATGACAGTGGCTTTCCTGAATACGAATTTTATTCATTTTTACTTGGTCTCTTTTGCTGCCCTTCAATATTTAATTGATATAACTGTTTGAATGACAATGAGAATGCTGTTGATGAGAAGAATACGCACAAGTTTGAAGTAACTCAATTTGAGACACTAGAGCTCAATGTGTTCTTGGTATAGTGAGAGTCTATTGAACACACTATATGAATACAGATTGGTTTCTCCCTGTTGGAATCCACTTGGGCTGGTGTTGCACATTCTTTTTGTTCATTACAGGAAAATGTTTCGTTTTCTGAGAAAGAGGAGCTTTGTATTGTTTCTCAAGTTCCAGAGATTGACAATACTGTAGTAATATTTGAACCATCTTGTCACTCACTCTATTTTTAGCATGTTAAATTTGATTTTTCTCCAGATTTCCTTAATCCCAGCACAGGTCTTTCTCGCAGGACATGCTGAAGCTAGGGTTAGCAATACAGTATCCTAGTGGTTTTAAGAATCAGTTTATTTAGTTGAAGATGTTGCTTTGGATTACCATGTGAAGAAACAGAATTACAATTTGGAAGATGATAGTTCTTTACCAGATCAGATGCTCTTCAAGTGTATGTTTCCTCTCCTGGAAGTGGATGAAATAAGTCTGGGCATTTTGACAAGCCTATCAATGGATGATGTACTTCTTTCAGTTCTTAAAAAATCAGAACATCAACACCGAACTCAAAAAATAATCTGCTTATTAATGGCAAGGAGATTTTGGGTTCTTTGGAGTATGACATTACCTTAAATTTTCTTCTAGATTATAGTTCATCCAAGCAGTGTATTGAATCTCAGCTGGTATTGATGGACATGTTTGATGAAATGGACTTTATAAGCATGGTGGAAACTGCTTAACTTAAAGAAAATTCTGAATTTTGTCAAGTGATGGCAGATCATGATTTTTTTTTTTTGTCCATGAGTCCAGTGATATTTGAGGAATTCGAGATGTCAGATGTGGACACGTCTAAACTTTTTGAAAATTTTATAATAAAAGCAACCATTAAACCCGTACCATGTGATTGGATGTTCAGGGAAGATATGAATCTCAAAAATTTCAATGAATTGATAAGTAGTTATGAACTAGCTCTGACAGATGACACTTTCAAATCTTCGCCCATGCCGTTTTTCTCTGATTATGAAAATATAAGATCAGTGTATGCTGTTCTGGAGGAAAACTTAGCAGTGTTAAAGCCACAACTGCTGTCTCCATCTGATGGGATATACTTGGATTGGCATCTTCTAGAGGGAGATAAATGCAGTTTTAATATCTTTGACTGTTATCAGAAGGTGTTGAAGGAGGTAGATTCATGCAATATTTATTTGGATCTTGTATCTTCTGCTGGCAAGAAGTTGGTAACTGACATCATCTTATCTGATGATGATTCAAGTGGGGCAAACATGGAAGGATGTGAGGAATCACCAAGCATCGATTTTGTTGGAATTTCTATGCTGGCTGGTTGTCTTATGGGAGTTTCTTCAGATAAGTTGAAAGATAATGAAAGTCCAAGACCAAGAAATGCAGAACAATCAGGTGAAAAAAATGTCCAAAGGGCTTCACTCTAATTGAAATCCATGTCAGAGTTCAATGATCTTGACATTTTCTTGAATCCACGGAAACCTGTGACTGGGCAAAATGGTGAATCAGCAGCAAAGGAATCTGAAACCATTGCTCCCTTGGTCAATTTGATGGAAACAGGCTTATCCAGTGGCGGACAATTGCAGCAGCGGGATGTCACGTTGTATAAGGTTATGTTGTCAGAAAATATTGTGGCCCATATTGATATCTTTGAAAAGAGTTACCTAGCCGCTGTGTAGAATGATACAGAGCTTAACTCATTTGAGGCATCAGATGACTTCAATTGTTTAACCTTCCAAAACAACGGCTGATGGACTTTATTAATAAAAAAAGGCTTCAAAAAGCCACTACTAATGGAGATGAAAACAGTATGGCATATGCCACTCTATGTGCAATAAAACAAATGGCTTGGTACACATGTTTTTATGGCATTCATACAGCTTAACTATATGTTGACCAGCCATGCAAAAATTGGGACTGCTTTAAATCAAGATTAGGCTTCCTGCAACTGTTGATTGCGGAGGCAGATAGAAAGTTTGACAAAGAAATAACAAGATCACATCCTCTTTACTTGTTATCCAGGGAATTCAACAATCAAACACTTCCCAAAGTAATTTGAGAGTACTGATTTTGGCTGAGCAAGCTTTCTGGTGGTCATTGAAGCGTTTGGTAATGTCCATGGGGTTGTCATGTAATGAGTTACTGAAATCGTATGTTCTTGCAGATCAATCAGATGTCAATAGTGTTAGTTGGTTTGCAAATGCTAAAATGGATGACCTGCCAATTTCAGATTGCTTAATGGTATCTCATGAGTAAGTTCAAAAACTCAGAAAGTATTTTGGTAATCTCCTCAGTAGGAAAATTTCATTTGTTTTGTGCAGCTTATCAATGATTGATTGTGTTGTGACAATTTTGGAGATGGAGCCAGCATTATGATACAGGCTGTTCAGATACTAACTTGATTCCACAGCAGTTTAGGATTCTAGTACAGAACATTTCAAATCATAAAGTTCACTTTATCTTAATATTCAGTTATTTACATACATGAGTGTGTTTATGTTGAAAGAACATGTCTGTTAGCATGTAAGTTTTGGATATCTTAACCTCTTTCTTTTTTCTACCCAAGAAAATCGACAACACATTTGTATATTATAAAAAATGAAAAAGGAATAGTTGTTCCAGGGTCTACAACATTTATTAATAATAATTGCTTTGATTTGTGTTTTTATTAACCAATAATAATATCATAATATGCCATGATTTGTAAACAAGAGTTTGTATGCAGAAGGGATATGTAGCTACATTTGGAGCGAACTGCAAAGTGTTTTGTACTAAGGACTATTATCTGCTGGTGTATTTGCCCTGTTAACTTTCGTCAGTTATGCTTTCATAATTAAACAGCATTATATTCACTGCTTAGGATTTCCATAGCAATTTTTAATAAGTGCTTTCTTTCTTTTCACATTTTGTTACTGCATCTTTGCCATTCCACAAATTCAGCCTCATCTTGGAATGTGGCGGCTTGTATAGTCATCTAGAATATCCACTCCTTCCCCAAAGTTAGCTGGCTTGCCTCATCTTCACTTCTTAAAGGTAGAATTGGACAATTGTGGTGCTTCCAGTGCTCTTTGTGAAGGTGTTGAAGTGGTAAGTCTCTCCCCTTGACGATCGGGTTCACATTACTTCTTGTTGATCGAATTGCAACATGGCTTTAGTTAATGAACTCTCAATTGTCAATATTGATTGAATTTCTTTTTACTATCAGTATGAATAATCATCTCCCTTACATTTTTTTAACTTTTAAAGAATATACGCTTCTTGCATCTTAGAATGTGGCCACTTATTTTCAACATTGTCCTAATCCATGACTAAGGTGGTGACAATGATCAAGTTCAACCATTGTTTGAACTTTATTAATATCCTCAGAATTTGATTGCGCCATTTGACGCATTTAGGAGCATCACAGAAGTTTGTCAGAGTTTTGATGAAGACAGAAGATTTTGATTGATAATTGGGATAAATCGCCAAGGTGGAGATTTGTGAGAATGTTAATTTATCCCACATCCCACATTGCTTGGTTAATGTTTTGTTGGCTTCTCTTTGGTCTATAAAATGAAGCCTTGTCAGTTAAGCTCAAAAGAAGCCTAAGCCTAAGTAAGTCTTCATTTGTGTGGTTCTTTTTCAAAAGGATCCTTGGGATTTTTTCAATAAAGCCCC
>JAVXUL010000021.1:10148430-10166453 GCA_035590515.1 Trichilia minutiflora | reverse complement strand
CCAATTGCACTTACAATATGAATTTTGTCTATGTGACATCTTTAAAAAAACAATTCATAGATACATTGGAGATGCTCGAAGATATTGTTAACCCAAAAGAAAATCCAAGAATGTGTCATGCGCAACGTAGCAAAAATGCGCACGCTTATATATCTCGTCAACACCAAAACTCGAGCGCCAAAATTTCAATTCCATATTCAAAAATTCATTCCGTTACTATTCCGAAATGCGAACTCGCTTTTTCAACACCGACTACTTCACCTCCACAACTTCCTTTTCTTCAATCGAAACCCTAAATTTCCTGAATCTTCCGGTTCACAAACTCTCACCGTCTCGTCTCTCCACTTGCAGAGACGATATTCTCCGCTTCGATTATGTCAATGTTTCTCTCGATATCGAAAAGCTGCCGATTCATTCCGCTTTGTCTAAGTTCTTCTCCGAAGTAATTCCTGAAGTAATTGATGTTGATTATCGTGGTTTTGAGGATCTACATACACCGATTCGGAAAGGCTGCGATAGTCAGGTGAAACGGTGATTTGATTTAATTTTTATTGAAGTATGTCTAGTATCATGTAAAATCTGATGGACTAAGCGTTGTAGTTAGCGTTTAGATATAAGATTTTTGGATTACTGACTCCTCAACATTGCGCAGAGCTAGTTTAACAGTTCTTGTATTTGAAATTTCTATTATAAGAAGTAAATTATAACTGTCAATTGTGTATTTACATTCGTTTTTATGTTTCATCCACATGACAAACCTTTCTAACTTCTTTATGAAATTTAGTGTTTCACATGAAGAGCATAGCGCTATTAATAAGCTTTAGCTATTGAGATTAGTGATATATGAACTGCATTGTGAACTTAACGTAGTTTTGTTCATGTTTGATTGTAATATAGTTGTATAATATCTTAAATCATTCAGGTGATAATAATTCCACAATAGTACAATTATTCTTTTGAAGTTCGTATTGGCTGAATGTCTTCACGTTGATAAAATGCCGAACGACATGATAGTCTATATCACTTCCTCATATATTTGGATACAGATTTGAGAAAAGTTTTATTACTCAAGATTTTAAGTCTTAATAGATGAACGAGCTGGGACAATTTTTTTTATAATTAGATTTTCTCCTGTTTCTTAAGAACAGATCGGAGGTTGTGTGCTGTTTCTAGTTGAGAGGTTCGGTTATCAAAAAGTTCTTGATTTGATGAGAAGTATCTGCAATTGTGGCTTTTGGAAAGGATAACTGCTTCTTACTACTTTCTGTAATCTATTATTGTGAAATGTGCTTTGAGGAAAACAATGCCACTGTCTTTCTTTCTTTCAAGTTATGGTACAGCAACAAGGCATTCCACTGTGTTGTCTCAACTTAATTGCCATGATGTTGGAAGGGTTGTTCACAGGGCTCTGTAAACGTGTAGAATCTTTCACTAATTTAGAGAAAGAAAACAAAGTGGAAGACCAAGGAATTGATTTTGGATTCAACATTTGTAATTGAATATTGTGAATCAAATTAAAAGGATGTTGATAAATTCCTAGTACTTTTATTAGTCTTCCATTAAGAATGCATGATTTGCTTGGTGTGCAGGCAGAATCTGATATTATTCATGAAGAAAAAGATGAGAAGACTGGGAGAACTTTTGCATCTGAAGCTTTGGAGGTTGGATTTCAAAAATATGACGGTGGCTTTCCTGAATAAGAATTTTATTCATTTTTGCTTGGTCTCTTTTGCTGCCTTTCAATATTTAATTCATATAACTGTAGAACGACAATGAGAATGCTGTTGCTGAGAAGCATACACACAACTTTCAAGTAATTCAATTTGAGACACCAGTGCTGGATGTGTTATTGGTATAGTGAGAGTCTATTGAACACACTATATGAATACAAATTGGTTTCTCTCTGTTAGAATCCGTTTGGGCTCATTTAGCACATTCTTTTTGTTCTTTACAGGAAAATGTTTCCCTTTCTGAGGAAGAGGTGTTTTGCATTGTTTCTCAAGTTCCAGAAATTGACAGTACTGTGGTAATATTTGAGCCATCTTGTCACTCATTCTTTTTTTAGCACGTTAAATTTTATTTTTCTCCATATTTCCTTAATCCCAGCATCTTATTTAAGACGGGTCTTTCTTGCAGGATATGCTGAAGCCAGGGCTTGTAATACCGTATCTTAGTGGGATTCAAGAATCAGTTTATTCGGTAGAAGATGTTGCTTTGGATTACCATTTGGAGAAAAAGAATTACAATTTGGAAGATGATAGTTCTTCACCAGATCAAATGCTATTCAAGTGCATGTTTCCTCTCCTGGAAGTGGACGAAATAAGTCTAGGTATTTTGAGAAGCCTATCAATGGAGGATGAACTTATTTCAGTTCTTGAAAAATCAGAACATCAACACTGGACTCAAAAAGATAATATGCATATTACTGGCAAGGAGATTTTGGGTTCTTTGGAGTATGACACCACCTCAAATTTTTTTCTAGATTATAGTTCATCAAAGCAGTGTCTTGAATCTCAGCTAGTATCAATGGACATTTTTGATGAAATGGACTTTATAAGCATGGTGGAAACTGCCCAACTTAAAGAAAATTCTGAATTTCATCAATTGATGGCATATGATGATTGTCATTTGTCCATGAGTCCACTGATAATTGAGGAATTCAAGATGTCAGATGTGGACGCATCTAACCTTTTTGAAACCCTTTCTAGAATACAAGCAACCATTAAACCAGTAGCATGTGATTGGATGTTCGGGGAAGATATGAATTTCAAAAATTTCAACGAATTGATAATTAGTTATGAACTAGCTCTGACAGATGACACATTCAAATCATTGCCCATACCTGTTTTCTCTGATTATGAAAATATAAGATCAGTGTATGCTGTTCTGGAGGAAAAACTAGCAGTGTTAAGGCCACAACCCTTGTCTGCATCTGATGGGATATATTTGGATTGGCATCTTCTAGAGGGAGATAAATGCAATTGTAAAATCTTTGACTGTTATCAGAAGGTGTTGAAGGAGGTAGATTCATGCAATATTGATTTGGATATTGTATCATCTGATGGTGAGAAGTTGGTAACTGATTTCATCTTCTCTGACGATGATTCAAGTACGGCAACCATGGAAGGATGCGAGGAACCACCAAGCATCGATTTTGTAGGAATTCCTATGCTGGCTGGTCGTCCTATGGTATCTTCAGATAAGTTGAAAGATAATGAAAGTCCAAAAACAAGAAATGTAGAACAATCAGGTGAAAAAGATGTCGAGAGGGCGACACTCTTCTTCAAATCCATGTCAGAGTTCAGTGATCTTGGCTTTTTCTTGAATCCACGGAAACCTGTGACTAGACAAAATGGTGAATCAGCAGTGAAGGAAACTGATACCATTGCTCCCTCCAGCAATTTGATGGAAACAGGCTTCTCAAGTGGCGTACAATTGCAGCAGTGGAATGTCATGTTGTATAAAGTTATGTTGTCAGAAAATATTGTGGCCCTTATTGATATCTTTGAAAAGAGTTACCTAGCTATTGTGCGGAATGATACAGAGCTTAACTCATTTAAGACATCAGATGATTTTCAATTGCTTAGCCTTCCAAAACGACAGCTGATGGACTTTATTAATAAAAAAAGGCTTCAAAAAGCCGCTTCTCATGGAGATCAAAACAGTATGGCATATGCCACTCTTTGTGCAATAAAACAAATGGCTTGGCACACATGTTTTTATGGCATTCATACAGCTTATCTATATGTAGATAAGCTATGCAAAAGTTGCGACTGCTTTAAATCAAGATTAGGCTTCCTGCAATCATTGATTGCAGATGCAGATAGAAAGCTTGACAAAGAAATAACAAGATCACATCCCTCATTACTTGTTATCCAGGGGATTCTGCAGTCAAACACTTCCCAGAGTAATTTGAAAGTACTGATTTTGGCTGAGCAAGCTTTCTGGTGGTCATTGAAGCGTTTGGTAACGTCCATGGGATTATCGTGTAATGAGTTGCCGAAATTGTGTGTTCTTGCAGATCAACCAGATGTCACTAGTGTTGGTCGGTTTGCAAATGCTAAAATGGATGACCTGCCAATTTCAGACTGCTTATTGGTATCTCATGAGTAAGTTCAAGTCTCAAAGAAAGTATTTCATTAATCTCCTCAGTAGGAATATTTCATATGTTTTGTGCAGCTTATCACTGAGTGATTGTGCTGTGAAAATTTTGGAGATGGAACCAGTATTATGATATGGGCTGTCCAAATACTAACATCTCTATTTCACAAGGTTCAACAGTTCATGATTCTAGTACAGAAAATTTCAAATCATAAAGTTCATTATTTTAATATTCAGTTATTTATGTGAATTATGGGTTGGGATAAAATCAGTGTGATTTGGTTCTATTGTTATTGAAATTCTTGCTAAATGAGTCTGGAAAGATGATACAGGTTTCTAATGTCACTGGCATATAACTCTTCTATGAGTCTAAAACATGCTTGCTAGTATAAAAGGCGAACAACCTAAGTGTCTGATCCACTTAATATGTATGTGTTCTAGCTTCTAAATTTTCACGGAAACTGAAAGAGGATTTGCAGCTTTTTGAGGACTTGGGGTTTTGATCTGGCTTACTATACTGCCTTTAGATTTTTTGTGGTGATTGCAGTGGGTGCTTCAGGAACAAGCATGGACAAAGTCTAGGGTTAAAAATATTATAAACTTATTTTTTAGGCTAAGATGCATGCATGATATTAAAAGTACATGCAAGGATTGATCCGCCGAGCTTTACAATTATTCCTTATCTATTATGTTTTTTAATAATTCAATATTTTATTGCTACTGAGGCCTTGTATAACATGTAATTGTATACTACCATGCACAAGTGTGTTGCTACTGAAAGAACATGTCTGTTAGCATGTAATTTATCTTTGGATATCTTAACCTCCTTTCCCAAGAAAAGATATAACACATCGGCATATTATGAAAAAAAAAAAAACTATAGATACAATAATTTTTTATACAAGCTCTGATATACAACCCGAAGTGGCATAATAGGATTGGTTGTTGCACAGTCCAGAACATTTATTAATAATAATTGCATTGATTTGAGATTTTATGAACCAATGATAGTATGCCACGTTAGTTTGTATAAAAAATTTATCTTTAACATCTGTCTATGCAAAAATGATATGTGGCTACATTTGGAACCAAACTGCAAAATGTTTTGTACTACTCAGGACTACTATCTGCTGGTGTATTTGTTCTGTTAATTTTCATCAGCTATGCTTTCATTATTAAATAGCATTATTATAGGATTTCCATAGCAATGTTTAATAAATGCTTTCTTTCTTTTCAAGATTTGTTTCTGCATTTTTTCCATTCCACAAATTTAGCCTCATCTTGGAATATGGCGGTCCATATGGTTCATCCAGAATATCCACTCTTTCCCCAAAGTTAGCTGGCTTGCCTCGCCTTCACTTCTTAAAGGTAGAATTGGACGACTGTAGTGCTTCCAGAGCTCTTTGTGAAGGTGTTGATATGCCTCGAAATATGGAAGTGGTAAGTCTTTCCTCTGGATGATTGGGTTCACATTATCTTTAGTTAATGAACTCTCAATTGTCAGTACGGATTGACGTTCTTTTGCTATCAGTATGAATAATCATCTCCCTTACATTCTTTTGACTTGGCTGGAATACTTTGAAAGAATATACTAGTGCATTGATGCTTCCTGTATCTTAGAATGTTGCTGCTCTTTCTAACGTTGTCATAATCCATGTTTTATACTGTTCACTTGCTAGTCTGCATACATATTGGGAGACAATATACAACTACACTGAATGAATTTATTTCCTAGGGAGAAGAGTTTCATTCTATCCCAAACCCTGATGAGAATATGAGTCCTCTGAAGCTACATGAACTGCTAAACTTTATACCAGTTGAGGACAGGGATTACATGCAATCAGAAGAAGTTGCAGCAAATGCAGAAGCTTCTGGTTTACCTCCATCAATTCCTCGTTCACAATTGCCTACGGATGCTGAGCAAATTCAGCAGAGGATGCTGTCTACTCCTAGTACAGTCATTATTATGAACACTCAAAATTGTGATAAGGAAATGATAGTATCTAGAAGAAGTACATACCAAAAAATTCTTGCAATGGAGAAAGAAGGGGTACAGGTTGTGGAGCGTGACTCAGATCTGCCTGTTGATATAATAATTAGTTCCGCAATTTGCCTAGTGTGGTATGATTATGGAAACATTGGAAAGAAGACAACTACACAAGATGAAGCTTTTTCATGCTTACCTTCATGTGTGGAGAACATTGCAGCAAATGTCTTGACCTTGCTGAGTTTTACCTTCAGTTCATGCATTATGGTAATTTGTTATTTACGTCACTTGTATTTTTTCTATTTTGGCCTTTACTTCTTAACCAGTTCTTCGTAGAGAAGATTTCAGTCTCAAGAGGAAAATGATAAATTGCGCTTTACTGAGTTTCAAAGATACATTGAAGCAGAAACTGTTTAGCTTTAGAAATGGAGAACCTTTTTCTTTTTACTGGTAGGATAGAACAGGGTATATATGAATTCATTCTAGTGCATTTTTGCCTTTAAAATAAAAATTTTCATAAGCAATTCCTTCATAGTGTTTGACACAAATGAAGACCCTTGAAAGTAAATGCAAAGTGGATTCAACATTGAAATTATATTTGGTCAACTTTGGTTTATTTTCAGTTCTCCATTTTATGCTTGGTTTACTCAGGCTTAACTGAATTGGCGAATGACTATTGATGAAAGTATGTAAGTAGTTGTTAATTCTAAATAACTGGAATTCAGTATAAAGCCAGAGAGTGGGAAATTCAGCTTATTATGTTGTTTATCATAATAGGATGGATGAAAAATGAAACTTGAGTAATTATAGTATTAAAGCTACCATTGTCAGAGTATTTTTCAGTCATTGATGCATCTCAGATGACCTTATACTTTAGTACACTGACTCTGCATTACTTTTTTCCAGGTTTTTGAGGGCGAAACCAATTTCATTTGTACAGTAATGGAATCCTCAGATGGGCTCTATGCAGCTGCAGCAACCCTGGGACTTGATTTGCAGCTATTTTGCTCCTATTCATCTGAGTTAACTGATGAAATTATATTGAGCTGCATTGGATATTCCATTAAATTGACTAGTGGCCTTTATCCTAAAATGACTGAGTCGGAGACTGTTGCAGAATCATTCCTAACCAAGTTTCCTTCAGTTAATCCATTGACAGCTCATGCAATGCTCTCTTCTGTAAGAATGCTTATGGAGTTCCTCGAGTGTTCACATAAGCATAGGATTTTGGCAGTCCAAAAATATCATGTTTCCGATGAAAGCATCAATCTATTTAGTACCTTGTGCAAATATGGTGAGCGTGAGGACTCGAAATCTATAATGACAGACTGCTCTTCTTCAGTATCTTCAGGTGCAGACTCAGATAAGGGTCACTTAAATGTTGATTCCAAAAGGAAACAACAGAAGTGTATCTATGATCCTTGCAAGAGAGACATACCTATTGATGACTTTCTGCATTATGAGCCATTGAACAAATTCATGAACAGCATCTCGAATCCCACTAGAATGTCCAAGACATATGATTCTCAGAAAGATCATGAGATATTTGATGAGTATGAAAAACCTAATTCATCATTGAGTGATTTGTTTGGCGAAAATCAGGAACTGGATTTTGACATGATGACGAAACCGTCTAGAGTCTCCAAGGCACATGATACTGAGATCTTAGAATGCCCCCAGATTATGAAGGAAGTAAATAATCCCAGTTTTTCTTTGAAAGATGGATTGTTGACTGTGAATCAAAGATCAGAAATTGCCACGACGACCAATTTAAATTGGCATAATATCAGTGAATATAGCAATGTGCAAGAAAACTTTATAGGTGAAGTTATTGACCTCACTTCTTGCCCCATGTCAGGTAAGGAAATTTTTTCAGCACCAAAGTCTTTATCTCACTCTCCTTCAGTGCCCAAAATGGAAGACAATTCCACAGGGAAGTCTAAAATTGCAAGGAAATTGTCATTTGGTAAAAGCAGTCACCCCACTTTTCCAACAGCTGCCGAGATCAACTCTGGTTTAGATATTTTATGTTCTGGTAAAGTTCCAAGACATATTTTACCAGAGACTAATGATCATCCAGACACCAAGTATAACAATGACGAGTTGCTTTTAGTACACCGTAAAAACTTCTTGGATCAAGTCTTAGAGCGAAGATTAGCAGGTTCCGAAGGGGTGCCATTCCAAGAAGAAATATCACGTTGTGGTGGAACCCCACTCTCAAATGCCATTCGTTCAGCTAGCCCACAACCAGGTTCACCCTGGACTATAGAGTTTCTTAACAGAATCAAGGAAAAGAGTAGATTGCGGCAGCAGTCCCTTCCATGTGATACAGCTGTCCCATGTTTGGGGATTTCAGGGAATATATCAAAAGTTACCAAGAGAAAAAGTCCATCCATCCTTGAATTTTTCAAGTACCAAGGAGGCAGCACTTCTGGGAAGTTCCCAGAGCAAAAGAAGCAGAAGCGATCTATTCAATCATCAAGCTTGTCCAAGAACAAAATATCCTCAATGTCGTTTCTTCCGACAAGGACCCCTATTGACAAGAGAGCAAGACAGGTGTGTATAGACTATATGAGTGCTATGTATAATCAGGAATACCTGCAACCACTTCAAGCACTTGTGTATGTATAAACTGGATATATTTATACATTTACTTTCCTGCAGACTCTGTCCTATGCAGTGAATGAAAGTGGCAGCCAAACGAAGTTGGTCTGGAGTGATGGAAGTGCCCAGGCTACGAGAAAAAAATTTCGGAATCAATAATTGGAAGGGAAATGAGAGTGGTGCAATGTCTACAGTCAGAACATTGTGAATGAAGTTAGAGGTTGGTCCTTAATCTCTACAAAGAAAACCTATCTATTCTTTTCCAGAACATACTGATCATAACTAAGTTTTATAAATCTGATATAAAGATTTTCATTCTGTGTAGATCATCTATCCCTGTGCCAGCAATAATCAGTGTCAACCTGTCAGTCACAGCAACATGTCTTTGAAGTATGTATATAAACAGGTTCCTATAAGTAAGCTCCAACGTTACATCCTTTGCCCTGACTTTTCTAAGGTGCTTAGGCATTTATCTGAGAGCTTGGTAAATGGAAATGCCTTGACACTTTAAAATGAATTTGTACAGCATGAACGAAGTGTTTCATTTTAGTGTACTGCAGGCCCCTCTATCCCTTGTCTTTTTTAATGTGTGTGATCATGCCTGTGGCACTTGGATGAGTCTGTTGAAGCCTGCTTCTTTTACTGATAGCAATTCGTAAACCTAAGATTCTTAAAAGCTGAGTCATAGGGACAGTGATGCAAAAGAAAAAGCAAGTCATACGAACAGGGCTTCAATCTATAACTGTTATTATCATCTTCAAGAGTTCAAGCCTTTGTTTGTTTATTAAAATTTTAATTGAAGAAAAAAGGTGGCAACGACTATATTTGTAACATATAATTATTGGATCTATAGGCATCCAAACATTTAATTGACAAACTAAAGTTAGTTGACAATTTCAGTGCAAATATAATGATGTGAATATGATCGTGTATGTTTCTGCTATTGACAAAGCCTGAAATCTTTCAAGAACTACTCTTAGTTGTTCAATTGCATGGTGTGAACCTTGTAACTGTATTGGGCGTATGTATCCACATCCATATTTTGACAGCACAAACATTAATTTTCCTCTAGCTTTCCACTGTTTGTACAAATACATGGGAGAAGAATGTTGGCTGATCGGGATGATATAGTCCTGTTGATTAAACTCTGGCCTTATGATCTCACCCAGGTTTGCTTCAAAATAGAATTAAACCATTTCACCCATGGATGATTTGGAGCATCCAGCTCAGGTACCTTAGCAAATAAATTCTAAATCTTTTTACCGTTCTTGAGGTTTCTTACAATCATTACAAGTTGTTGCCTTCCACCTTCCTCAGCAAATTTAAGACTTATCTATGAATATCTCTCTTGCATTTTTTTCAGTTCAGTTTCCATCTGCCTGTTCCTTTCCTTCAGTAATATCACTTCAGTTAACAATTCAGTGAAGTTGCCCTCATCTGTAGAATTGGAGTAAAGGACTTTTACCCCTTTCTCAGAGCACAGTTTGTCCTTTCTGTGAGTTAAAAACAACAACAAAAATACTAGAAGACTGTGATTAGAATTGAATATAATTTTCTTAATACCTAAATCTGCAGATGCACCATGGTCATATAAATTAGTGGTTCTTAAATGGAAAGTTGCAAAGATGGGACAAAAAGTATTGAACTTAAAATTCAGCTGATCATATGCTTGTACTCATCAACAGTCTCTACTTTAACCTGTTCGTGTTGCTCTCCAGCTCTTCAATTGAGGTGTTGAGATTGTTTTCCTTCACTGGAGCTGAATTTACCGAAGTTCCCATATCCTATTTTTGTAGTTTTAACTGATACTGTTAACATGGTAAATTAGTAAGTTTTACTCGCATGCTTGTACTGCAGCCAGCTATCTTGTAAACAAGCGAGAAAATTGTCATAGGATCAAGTAAATAATTGATGGTTGGACGAAGACAATTGCAAGTGAATATGGTAATTAACTTTGCACTATTTGTTAAGTCCTATATTTGATTTGTAGCCTTGTGTACCTAATCCTTCTGTATTTCATATTTAAAAGGTTTTTTATATTTAGTTTGTGATCAAACCCCTATTGTGGAGCAATCATCTCATGCAATCTCAATCTCTCCTTCAAACTTGACGTCATTTGCACATCTGAAATTGGGCCACCATAGTTCCTGAATCCTTTCCTTATAATGGTGATTTCCTCTTCCTTCTTCAGTAAGTCATCTTTCAACTCGAATACTTGTTTTGTCAGGTTATCTTTCTCTGATTTTTCTTCGATCAAGCTATTTTTTAGTTCATTTTGCTGGACTTTATGATTCTCTACTTGAGCTTACAAATTTTCAATCATCATCTCCTTTTCATCCTTCAAATATCTCATAGAAATTAATTCTTCATGTGCTTTTTCTGCTTCCTTTGTTGCTAAAGCAAATTTTTCTCCAAGTGATTCCTTTCTGTATTCCATCTTTGTATCAGCATATCGATTTTGCCTGTTTATTCTGTCAGTTCAGTGTCATCTCTGAGTTTTGCATGTTCAGAGCAGTTACATTGCTCCCTTTTAAGCTTCTCTCACTCAGTTCTGTGCATTTGAATCTCCACTGAGAAAGCTTCATGCTTTTGCACCTCACTCTTAGGTGCATATTCAAGTTAGTTGGACTTGTGTTCTAGTTCCAAAGAAATTTGCTCGAT
The DNA here is from genome assembly GCA_035590515.1 of Trichilia minutiflora. Classification (NCBI taxonomy): domain Eukaryota; kingdom Viridiplantae; phylum Streptophyta; class Magnoliopsida; order Sapindales; family Meliaceae; genus Trichilia; species Trichilia minutiflora. The sequence goes on along the minus strand of JAVXUL010000021.1, from coordinate 10,155,100 downwards.
TCGTTTTTCTTCTAGATCTATTTGGTTTGAAATCTTTTGCACTTCAGCTCCATTCTGGTCCTTAATCAAACCAAGTTCATCTTTGGCTTTCTGCAGCATTTCTTCCAGGTTTCTTTACTGCATATGCAGTTTTGCTTCTTCAAATGCTTTGATGGCCAACTTTTCATTCTCATCAAACTTAGATGCCATTTCCACAGAAAGCTTTTTGAATTCTTCCTGAAGTCGCTCAGCTGTAACAGCATTTTTCCATCTTGTCTTTTCATGCTGTTTTGGCACGTGTTACAGCATCCAGATAATTTTCAAATTCTTGGGACTGTTTTTCCAGTTCTCGTTTCAATTCCTCGACCTGACATTGAAGTTCATGAATGGAAATTAACGATTCTGACTATTCTTCTGACTGCTGCTTGATTTTATCCTCCAATCTCTCCACTCAGGATTCTAGTTCTTTTATAGTTGCCAAAGATTCTAAGCATTCTCTTGTCTTCATTGATTTTTGCAGCTAATTTTGCTCTAACTTTGAAAATAGAACGATTTTCTTGTTTGAAGATTTCACAGTCCTCTGACAGTTGTTTTATATAAATCCCTAGATCTTCTGAATGTTTCTTGTAAAACACTATTTCACCACGCTGGTCTCTGATTTTTTGCTTCAACATGTCTACTTCCTTACTGTTTCTCTCCTTTGGCAATGCTTCAAGTGTTAATTGGTACTTGTCCTCACTCATATTACCTTTGATATTTATTCCTTGATTCTCTTTTCTTCTAATCTACTGGGGAGAGAAGATATTTGCATGTTTTTTTGCTCTAACATATCATTGACTTCTTTCACTGCAAGAATCAACTCAGTGTTTGATTCTTGTGTAGTTGCGGCAGAAGATTTGACCTCACTTCTTTCTCATAATTGCGCTTCTGTCTGATTTCTTCCTTCTGAACCCTCAAACGCTCATTCTCAGATTGCAATCGCCTTTCAACTTCTGCATCATCAATATAGTTCTGTTTCCTGAGCTGTTCATATCTATTTTTAGGGCATCTCTTTCTTTGCTAAGGCTAATAATTTGGTTTGTTGAGCCTGTACCCGTTTGCCCTCCTTTGCAATCTGTCTTCGAAGAAATTGCAATTCTAGTTCTGATACTTCTGCTTGCCTCATCATAATAGCAATTTCACTTTTGAGTTTCTCGACAGAACCGTCTGAAGCGTCTTACCATTCTCGTGGAAGGCTATCTTCAGGGCTATTTGTGGAGTCAACTAAATTTTCCTCTGAACTGAACCAACTGACCAATCTATGTTTGATCTTCGGTGTGCTTGGTAATTGGTTTTATCGACACCGTTGATTCCTCCCCCAAGCATGGAGGTTTGTCTGAGAGGTGATCGTAAGCTCACAGGTTCTTGTTGAGTATTCTGGTCAGATTCGGTTTCTCGGAATGACGCCAATGTAGCACCAGAGCCAGTAGATGCTTTAAAACTGCTAATTTGTGAAATCTCACCAAGGTAACTTGAGGGGGTAAATTGGGTTTTCAATCAATTAATTTAAATTCTTGACAAATTTAAAGTAAATAATTGAAGAAATAATAAAGAATTCACAAATTTATAATGGTTGGATTAATCTAAACTTATATCACTTCCTTTAAACTATTTTTAAAGGTTTTATTATATAAAACCTTTAAATTTAAGATTAATCATTTTATAAATGAGAGGTTTTTTCGATGACATACTTTTAAACTTTATAAATCAACTCTTAAAAGTGTTTATCAAACAGAAATGAAGATTTTACAATGAAATCGTAACACTTTCAAATGGATATTGAAAATACAAACACTATAGTTTTACAAATAAATACAAGTGATAAGTTCAAGATTTTTCTTCTTACTTTTTTAACCATATAACATTAAAATTTTTGTATATAAAGATTGTAAAGGTGAAACAAATAGGTTATTTATAGATTTAATAAAAGGTAACCATTACTTAAAAGAAAATTAGTTATTATTTTTAAAATGGCGTCGATTTATTTGAATAAATAGTAAAATTCCTTTGATCAAATTTTTTATAGGCTTTCAGGTTTAAATTTGTTATAGAATGTAGCTTAAATTGAAATGTGAATTTATGTAATAATTAAATTGATTTAAGAGTTATATAAGTTTCTATTATAGATTTAACTCTTATATATAAATATAAACCTTCCTACATGCAATATATGAAAGAATTATTCTTTTCTAGAAGTATTTTGTTTGTGTTTATTTTTTCATAGTATTAGAGTTACCCTAGAGAGCAGTGTGGGTGGTGGTTAGGGTTTCGTAGATCACCCTAGAGAGTGATTTTTAGTCTCACCGCTAGGTTAGGAAGGAGCGTCATTAAGAAAATCGACCGATCCCTAAAGTTCGACTGCCAAAGAAGTTGCGCGTGAAGCTCACGTGCCACCAGAAGGATCTGGCTCGTGGATGTGCGTCTGACGGTGATACTTGCTCGGACACTCTAAGTTTGGTCGACCTCTTGTTTCCGACGTGGTAGTAGTGGTATTCTCCTGATCTGAGAGCCTAGTTTGGTATACGGTGTGTCTTTTCTCCTGTTCTTGTCTGATCCCTCTGGTTATTTGTTTGTTGTGACTTCTATTTGTTTGTTTGTATGGTGTGATAGTACATTTAGAAGTTATTACGTGTGGTTGTTGATATGGCTGATCAGAAGTCAATTATTGTGATTGATGGAGTTCCGGTAATGTAAAAAATTACTGAGCATAAATTTAATAGTTCGAATTACTTGGAGTGGAGTAAGACTGTTAGGATTTATTTGAGGAGTATTGAGAAAGACGATCATCTTAATTCCAATCCACCTAACGAGGATGACAAGCGACGAGTGTGGATGAGGGATGATGCCCGACTATTTTTACATATTCGAAACTCCAAAGACAATGAGATAATCAGTTTGATTAATCACTGTGAATTTGTTAAAGAGTTAATGGAGTATCTAGAGTTTCTGTTTTCTAGTAAAGGAAATATATCTCGTATGTACGAGGTATGCAAGTCATTTTATCGAGCAGAGAAACAAGACAAATCTCTTACTGCGTATTTTATGGAGTTTAAGAAGATTTATGAAGAACTTAATGTTTTGTTACCTTTCAATACTGACATAAAAGTTCAACAGTCTCAGAGAGAACAGATGGCTGTAATGAGCTTCCTTGCTGGTTTTCCATCAGAATTTGAAACAGCCAAATCCCAGATTCTATCTGGATCTCAATTTTCGCCTTTACAAGAAACATTCACTAGAGTACTGCAGACAAAAAGTTCTTCATCAGTTCAGCCCAATAGTGCACTAATTGATCGTAGTAGTGGGAATTAAAACAGTCATCATAACAGAAACAAAGGAGGAGGATCGAATAATCGTAATCAGGATTCTGGTGGGGCTATATGCTATTATTGTCATGAACCAGGCTATACAAAGCGTACCTGTAAGAAGTTACAGAATAAAATAGCAAGAGCATAGTCATCCAATGTTGCAAATGCCAATATTACACCGAACACATCTTCGGAAAAGACTTTTCAGGTGTCTGCAGATGAGTTCGCCAAGTTCACACAATACCAGGAGTTGTTAAAACAATCTTCTACCCCAATTACTGCTCTTGCTGAGTCAGGTAATCCTACCTCTTGTTTTGTCTCCTCTTCCTTACAATGGGTCATTGATTTTAGTGCCATAAACCATATGACAGGTAATTTTAGTCTCTTTTCTACTTTCCAATCAAATACATCATCTTTACCTGTTACTTTAGCAGATGGGTCAATCTCACGTGTCCTCGGTCTAGGTACAGTTCACCCTACATCTTTGTTTTTCCTATCATCTGTATTACATTTACTTAAGTTTGCCTTTAATTTAATTTCTGTAAGCCAACTTACTCGTGCCCTAAATTATAGTATCTCATTCTTTCCTGACCATTGTATTTTTCAGGATTTGTTGATGAAGAGGATTATTGGTAGAGGACATATTTCTAACGGCCTTTACATCCTTAACACACCGATACCCAAATTTGTTGCCTGTTCAAGTGTTTTTACTCCATTCGATGCACATTATCAGTTGAGACATCCTTCTCTTCCTATCCTAAAGAGATTATATCCTCAGTTTCATGATGTATCCTCTTTAGATTGTGAGTCATGTCAGTTTACAAAGTATCATCGTAGTTCGTTTAGTCTTAGAGTTAATAAACGGGCTAGTAACCTTTTTGAATTAGTTCATTATGATGTTTAGGGTCCTTGTCCAGTTACATCTCGAAATGGGTTTCGATATTTTATAACTTTTGTTGACGGTTTTTCTCGTATGACATGGTTATATTTAATAAAAAACCTTCTGAAGTGTTTTCTCATTTCTCTGCCTTTTGTGCTGAAATTAAAAATCAGTTTAATATTCCTGTTTATAAATTAAGGAGTGACAATGCCAAAGAATATTTTTCTGATTCTTTTCAGTCATATATGACTTACAATGGCATTTTACATCAATCCTCTTGTGTGGATACACCTCCACAAAATGGGGTGACTGAAAGAAAAAATAGACATCTTCTTGAAACTGCCCGTGCTCTCTTGTTTCAAATAAATGTTCCAAAAAAATTTTGGGCAGATGCAATTTTCACAGCATGCTTTTTTATTAATCGCATGCCGTCTTCTGTTCTCAACGGTGGCATACCGTATAGTGTGCTATTTTCAACTAAGTCTGTTTTTTCAATTCCACCACGAATATTTGGCAGCACTTATTTTGTTCGGGATGTTCGACTTTAAGTCTCAAAATTAGATCCAAATATTTAAAATGTGTTTTCCTTAGTTACTCTCGTCTTCAAAAAGGATATAGGTGTTTTAGTACTTCCTTTAACCGATATCTTGTGTCAATTGATGTTACTTTTTTAGAGAGTATTCCTTTCTTTCCCGTATCTTCTATATCTGTGGATCAGAAGGAGGATGATGATTTATTAATCTACACTATCTCATCAGCTACTAATACTATTGTAGATGCTTCATCTTTAACCACTGACGATCCTGTATCTCCGAAGACTGGTATCATTCCCTATGACAAAGTTTACACATTATGTCATAACCAGCCTGATGTTGCTTCGTCCAATCCATGTCCTGTACTAGAGTCTTCGTCTTCAGATCATGATCTTCCTATTGCTCTTCGAAAAGATAAACGTCAGTGTACTACTCATTCTATTTCTTCATTTGTTTTTTATGCTCATTTATCATCTTCTACCATGTTTTTTATTTCTTCTTTGGACTCTGTGTCTATACCCACCACTACACAAGCCACCTTATCTCATCTTGGTTGGCGTAATGCTATGGTAGAAGAGATCAATACCTTAGATAGTAATGGTATGTGAGATTTGGTAGACTTACCTATTGGGAAGAAGGCCATTGACTGTAAATAGGTGTTTGCAGTTAAAGTTAACCCTGATAGATCAATGGCTCACTTAAAAGCCCGTCTTGTTGCTAAAGGATATGCCCAAACTTATGGTGTGGATTATTCTGATACATTTTCTCCCTTTGCTAAATTAACATCTGTTCGATTGTTTATCTCTTTAGCAGCAACTTATGATTGGCCCCTCTATCAGCTTGATATCAAAAATGCATTTTTAGATAGTGATCTTAAAGAGGAAGTTTACATAGAGCAACCACCTGGGTTTGTTGCTCAGGGGGAGCATTGAAAGGTATACCGCCTTAGAAAATCATTGTATGGTTTAAAACAACGCTCTAGGGCCTGGTTTGGGAAATTCAGTGAGGTTGTTTAACAGTTTGGAATGAAAAAAAGCAAGTGTGATCACACAGTGTTTTATAAATGTTCCGAGATTGGTATTCTTCTTCTGGTCGTATATGTTGATGATATTGTTATTATTGACAGTGACACAGGGGGAATTTTAGCATTTAAATCTTGTCTTCAGACCAAATTTTAGACTAAAGATTTGGGGTGGTTAAAGTATTTCTTGGGTATTGAAGTTATAAGAAGTAAGAAGGGCATCTTCTTATCTCAGAGGAAGTATGTTCTTGACCTACTAAGGGAAACATGAAAGTTGGGGGCTGAACCATGTACGACACCAATAACTCCTGGCTTACAACTTACACGGAAAGAGAATGATGAATTATTTGATGATCTAAAAGGTACAGAAAACTTGTGAAAAAATTGAATTATCTTATAATCACTAGACTTGATATAACATATTCTGTCAATGTTGTGAGCCGATTTATGTCTTCTCCTACAGTTAACCATTAGGCGATTATAAACAAAATTTTATGCTATTTAAAATGGGCCCTTGAACGTGGTATACTATATAAGAATTTTGATTATATGAATATCGAATGTTTTTCAGATACAGATTGGACAGGATCTAAGACTGATAGAAGATCCACTACAGGTTATTGTGTATTTATTGGAGGAAATTTGGTATCCTAGAAGAGTAAGAAGCAGAATGTAATGTCCCTATCAAGTGCAGAGTCAGAATACAGAGCTATGGCAAAGACTGTGTGTGAGGTTATGTAGATATATCATTTGTTGACTGAGATTAGTTTGAAACCTTTATTCCCAGTAAAACCGTGGTGTGACAACCAGGCTACCCTTCATATTACGTCAAATCCTGTGTATCACGAACGAACTAAACATATTGAGATTGATTGTCACTTTGTTCGTGAGAAAATACAGGAAGGTGTGATTT
>JAVXUL010000021.1:10136734-10148330 GCA_035590515.1 Trichilia minutiflora | reverse complement strand
TTGTTTGGGATTTTCATATGATTGCTTAGTTAGGGAATTCCGTATTTCCGCTGTGTTAGCAACAAGTAGTAGAATCTCGAGTGTCCAACAAGTAGTAACAAATCTTGTTTAGGGCACAACACAAAGAAAGTAAATAATTCTAGTTTTTCTTTGAAAGATGGATCATTAACTACAAATCAAAGATCAGAAATTGCGACAATGACCAATTTGAATTGGCATAATATCAGTGAATCTAGCAATGTGCAAGAAGACTTTATAGGTGAAGTTATTGAACTCACTTCTTGCCCAATGTCAGGTAAGAAAATCTTTTCGGTACCCAAGTCTTTATCTTTCTATACTTCAGTGCCTGAAATGGAAAACAATTCCGCAAGGAAGTCTAAAATTGCAAGGAAATTATCCTTTGGTAACCCCACTTTTCCAACGGCTGCCGAGGTCAACGCTGGTTCAGATATTTTATGTTCTGTTGGAGATTCAAGACATATTTTACCAGAAACTAATGATCATCCAGACACCAAGTATAACAATGACAAGTTGTTTTTAGCACGCCGTAAAATCCTCTTGGATCAGGTCTTAGGGCGAAGGTTTGCAGGTTCTGAAGGGATGCCTTTCCAAAAAGAAATATCCCATTATGGTGGAACCACCCTCAAATGCCATTCATTCAGCTAGCCCAAAACCAGGTTCACCCTGGACTATAAAGTTTCTTAACAAAATCAAGGAAAAGAGCAGATTGCGGCAGCATTCCCTTCCATGTGATACAGCTGCCCCCATATTTAGGGATTTCAGGGAATATATCGAAAGTTACTAAGAGAAGAAGTCCATCGATTCTTGAATTTTTCGAGTACCAAGGAGGCAGCACTTCTGAGGAGTTTCCAGAACAAAAGAAGCGGAAACGATCTATTCAATCATCAAGGTTGTCCAGGAACAAAATATCTTCAACTTCGTTTCTTCGGACATGGACCCCTAATGACCAGAGAGCAAGACAGGTGCGTATAGACTACATGTGTGCTATGAGTAATTAGGAATACCTCAACCACATCAAGCACCTGCGTACATATATATCGGATATGTTTCTACATTTACTTTCCCGCATACTCTGTCTTGTGCAGCAATGAAAGTGGCAGCCAAACGAAGTTGGTCTGGAGTGATGGAAGTGTCCAGGGTATGAGAAAAAATTTTCGGAATCAATAATCGGAATGGAAATGAGAGTGGTGCAATGTCTACAGTCAGAACATTGTGAATGAGGTTAGAGGTTGGTTCTTAATCTCTACATAAGAAACATATCTATTCTTTACCAGAACATACTGATCATAACAAAGTTTTATAAATCTAATATAAATATTTTCATTCTGTGTAGATCATCTAGCCCTGTGCCAGCAATAATCAGTGTCAACCTGTCAGTGACTGCAACATGTCTTTGAAGTATGTATCTAAATAGGCTCCTATAAGTTGGCAAAAATTGTTGAATTAACTTTTCTGAGGTGCATAGGCATTTATATGAGAGCTTTGTAAATGAACACGCCTTGATTCTTTGAAATGAATTTGTACAGCATTAACGAAGTGTTTCATTCGGCAGTATACTGCAGGCATCTCTATCCCTTGTCCTTTTTAATGTGTGTGAGCATCCTGTGGCACTTGGACGATTCTGTTGAAGCTTGCTCCTTTTACTGATAGCAATTTGTAAACCTAAGATTCTTAAATCAGTCACAAGGACAGTGATGCAAAAAAAAAAAAAAAAAATTAAACAAGAGTCATAGAGACAGGGCTTCATTCTATTATTTTTATCATCTACTTCAATAGTTCGAGCCCTTTTTTTCTAATTTTTAATTGAAGAAAAGAGATGGCAACACCGTAATTTGCAAAATATGAATATTGGATCTATAGGCATGCGAACATTTAAATGACAGACTAAAACTAGTTGACAAGCTTAGTGCAAATATAATGATGTGAATATGACTCTGTTTTTGCTATTCACAAAGCCTGAAATCTTCGAAGAACTACTCTTAGTTTGTTCAATTGCATGGTATGAACTTTGCAACTGTATTGGGCGTATATATACACATTGACATTTTAACATCAAAAACATCAATTTTCTTCTAGCTTTCCATTGTTCATACAAATACATGAGAGAAGAATGTTTGGCTGATCAGGATGATGTAGTCCTTTTAGTTAAACTCTGGCCTTATGATCTTACATCTGTTTGCTTCAAAATAGAATTAAACAACTTCACCCATGGATGATTTGGAGCATCCAGCTTGGGCATCTTAGCAAATTTTAGTTCTTTTTACCATTCTTGAGGTTTCTTACACTCATTACAAGTTGTTGCCTTTCACCTTCAACCTCAGCAAATTTAAGACTTATCTCTGAATATCTCTCTTGCATTTCTTTCAGTTCGGTTTCCATATGTCTGTTCCTTTCCCTCAGTAATGTCACTTCAGTTAACAATTCAGTGAAGTTGCTGTCATTCGTAGAATTGGAATCAAGGACTCTCAGCCCTTTCTCAGAGCATAGTTCATCCTTTCTGTGAGTAAGAAAAAAAATAAGATGACTGCAATTAGAAGTGAATATAATTTTCTTGATACCTAAATGTCTAGATGCACCATGCTCATATAAATAGGTGGTTTTTAGATGGAAAATGGCAAAGATGAGACAAAAAGAATCGAACTTGAAATTCACCTGATCATAAGCTTGTACTCATCAACAGTCACTACTTTAACCTGTTCCATGTTGCTCTCTAGCCCAAGTGAGATGCTGAGACTGTTTTCCTTCGCTGGAGCTGAATTTACTGAAGTTCCCGTCTCCATTTTGTGTAGTTTTAACTGATCCTGTTGACATAATAAATTAGTGAGTTTTACTGATATGGTTGTACAGCACTCAGCTATCTTGTAAACAAGTGAGAAATTTGTTTTAGGATCAAGTAAATAATTGATGGTTGGACGAAGACAATTGTGTGTGAATATGGTAGTTAACTTGCACCATTTGTTAAGTCATATCTTGGATTCGTAGCCATGTATACGTAATCCTTCTGCATTTCATTTTTAAAAGCAATTTCGTATTTAGTTTCTGATTAAATCCCTATTGTGGAGCAATCACCTCATGCAATCTCGATCTCTCCTTCAAACCTGATGTCATTTCCACATCTGAAATTTGGCCACCACAGTTCCTGAATCCTTTCCCTATACTAGTGATTTCCTCTTCCTTCTCTAGTAAGTTGTCTTTCAACTGGAATACCTGTTTTATCAGGTTATCTTTCTCTGATTTTTCTTCAATCAAGGTATTTTTCAGTTCATTTTGCTGGACTCTAAGATTCTTCACTTCTCCCCGCAAATTTTCAATCATCATCTCCTTTTCATCCTTCAAGTACCTCATAGAAATTAATTCTTTGTGTGCCTTTTCTTCTTCCTTCTTTGCTAAAGCAAATTTTTCCTCCAAGTCATTCCTTTCCGTATTCCATCTTTGTATCAGCATATCAATTTCACCTGTTGATCCTGTCAGTACAGTATCATCTCTTAGCTTTGAATGTTCAGTGCAGCTGGACTGCTCCCTTTTAAGCTTCTCCATATCGGTTCTGAGCATTTGGATCTCCATTGAGAAAGCTTCATGCTTTTGTGCCTCACTCTTTTGTGCATATTCAAGTTGGTCAGACATGTGATCTAGTTCCAAAGACATTTGCTCTATATGTTTTTCTTTTAGATCTATTTGGTTTGAAAGCTCTTGCAGTTCAGCTCCATTCTGGTCCTTAATCAAACCAAGTTCGTCTTGGGCTTTCTGCAGCATTTCTTCCAGGTTTCTTTTCTGCATCCGCAGTTCATTTGCTTCTTCAAGTGCTTTGATTGCCAGCTTCTCATTCTCATCAAACTTAGTTGTCATTTCCATAGAAAGCGTTTTGAATTCTTCCTGAAGTCGCTCCACTGTAACAGCATTTTTCCATCTTGTACTTCTCAGGGCCTCCTCTGCTCGCATGGCCCTTTGTTCCTGCTCTGTTTTCGCACATGTCACAGCATCCAGATCATTTTCAAATTCTTGAGACCGCTTCTCCAATTCTCGTTTCAATTCCTTGACTTGACATTGAAGTTTGTTAATGGAAATTAATGATTCTGAGTATTCTTCTGACTGCTGCTTGATTTTGTCCTCCAATCTCTCTACTTGGGATTCAAGTTCTTTTATAGTTTCCAAAGATTCTAAGCATTCTCTTGTCTTCATTGATTTTTGCAGCTGATTTTGCCCTAATTTTGAAGAGAAAGAATGATTTTCTTGTTTTAAGACTTCACAGTCCTCTGTCAGTTGTTTTACATAAATTTCTAGATCCTCTGAATGTTTCTTGTAAAACTCTATTTCACCACTCTGGTCTCTGATTTTTTGCTTCAAAATTTCTACTTCCTTGTTGTTTCTCTCCTTTGGCAATGCTGCAAGTGTCAATTGGTGTTTGTCCTCACTCATATTTCCTTTGCTATTTATTCCTTGACTCTCTCTAACAAATTTACTTTCTTCTAACTTGCTGGAGAGAGAAGATATTTCCATATTTTTTTGCCCCAGCATATCATTGAGATCTTTCACTGCAAGAATCAACTCAATGTTTGATTCTTGTGTCTTCTCTAGTTGCAACCGAAGATTTGAACTCACTTCTTTTTCATAATTGAGCTCCAGTCTGATTTCTTCCTTCAGAACCCTTAAATGCTCATTCTCAGATTGCAATTGGCTTTCAACTTCTGCATCGTCAATATAGTTCTTTTTCCTTAGTTGCTCGCATTCTATTTTGAGGGCATCTCTTTCATCGCTGAGGCTAATAATTTGTTTTGATTGATCCTCTTCCCGTTTGCCTTCCTTTGCAACCTGTCTTCGAAGAGATTGCAATTCTAGTTCTGATACTTCTGCCTGCCTCATCATAACAGCAATTTCGTTTTTTAGTTTCTCAACAGAACCATATGAAGCCTCTTGGCATTCTTGTGGAAGGCTATCTTCAGGGCTATTTGTGGAGTCAACTAAACTTGCATCTGAAACTGAACCAACTGACCAGTCTGTGTTTGATCTCCGGTGTGCATGGTTACTAGTCTTATTGGCATCCATGGTTCCTTCCTGAGGCAGGGAGTTTTGTCTGAGAGGTGATTGTAAGCTTGCAGGATCTTGCTGAGTATTCTGGTCAGAGCTGGTTCCCCAGGATGATGCCAATTTAGCACCAGAGCGAGTAGATGCTCTGAAATTGCTTAACTGTTCGGCATTCCAAGATGCCTTTGTATTTGAGTTTGCATCCTGTGAAAAAAAAAAAAAAATTCTAGTCACAGCCTTGTTTTTTCGCTTTGGTACTTCCAAATTCCTTTTTAGTTGAAATTGTCTGACTTCTCACAAACTTTTCTAAATGAAATTACTAAAGATGATAGGGGACCTTACTTCTGCAAAATTGCACTGTTCATTTTTCAAATTGCTCATTTGTTGAAGTGGCTTATCTCCATTTTCTTCAATATATCTGAGATGACAATCTAAATTTTGTAAGGCTCAAAGGAAGAACTTTTTTCTTAAAAGAAAAGTTATCAAAAGTGAGTTAGGCTGAATGTATGTAGCTAATTGTTAATGTTTAGTGTCACCTTTGATCAGTATCTCCCTGCATTTTCTGAATGGTCACCTGCCTCAAGAAGAATTTATTTATACGAGGAATCATAGCAGAAATATATATGACAGAACTTTGAAGATAAGAAGATCAATATCAGACAGAAGAGACAAAATTTTTGCAATAGTATTGAATTAGTGCATCTTTGCTTGTGTATGTGTGGTTGTGCATGCTTGTACGGACAGAAACAGAGAAAAGGATCTAACATGTAAAATAGCACCAGAGTTAGCAAACTTAAGGGGCAAAGAAACAGTCAATGGTTCAGTTTCTTCAGCAAAATCTGCAAAATCAATTGATGCCTCGCCAAGAAAGCCAGATTTCGACGATCCCTGCAAGAATTGCACTAATTACAAATACAAGCGAAGCCGGAAAGGATAAAGGTCAAAGAAACTGACATGTGCTGCAGCATACAGTTGAAACAATAAAGTGGTAGATTTTCTCATTAAGTTTTCCTGTTTTTGGTTCCCTTAGCAGCTTCACTGTTACGTATACTGGTTTTTCCCACAAACAGGTTCCATCTTTAACAGTTACTTTCTCTAGTTTAAATGTTGGCTTTCCCGCATCCTCCGGAACCAGAGATATCAACACAGCAGATTTTTTCAACCGGGGCACCTGAAAATGAAAATACAAAACCAGGTGAGATCGTTAGCCTTTAAAGCTATAAATTACTTGAATCTAACTATCTAGAGACTATATAACTTTCCCCTCAATTTTCAATCTAAATTTTATTTATAATCAATTTAAGTTTTGAAGTCGATCAAACCCATTACAGATTCAATAACAAAGGAAGTATTGATTTCCTTTAGCAAATTTGTACTTATAAGGATGTAAGTGTAAACTAGAACAAAACAATTAATTTTCTTTTGCTATGTGAAATTCGTACCTGAGTTGCCTGAAACTGCAATTTGAATACAGCTTTGATCTTGTTTTTGCCGTTCCTCCATGATTTAAACATTTTGTGTACCTAGAAAAGCCTCTGACCGTCAATGAATCTTTGTTACAAGTCTCCTCACCTTATTGGGATTCTGATAATGTGGCTTGTTTGGAACATTTTGCAGAAATTTTAGTGGTTCTTTGATAGGACAGAAGAAAGTTTAAATTCTTTACAACTGTAATCAACCATGAGATCCAGTCCAGTTCAGCTGACCCTCTGCTGGAACTTAAAAATAATATATATATGCATATTGAATGCTCCGACTGTTTGGAATAGAACTGAAGATGACTTAAAAGTCTACATAGTTAATAAAAAATGAATTCGTTACAGAGTGGATGAAGAATCTTGTGTTTTGAAATTAAAAAAAAAACTACATTTTGCTGTAGGGAACGTGGAATTTTGCTGAGTCATAATTGACTTTTCCTTTAAATGCAGTAAGGCACAAGATGCGAAGCTTTAATTGACAACGATGACTACAAAGCCTTGTTGATATGTCTTCATCACCAAAGTAAGAATTCTCTTTATGCCATATTTCATTGCGGACATTCTGAAGTTTTGGCTCCACACTTAAAAGGATTATACCAAAAAATTAGATATATAAAATCCCCTAATGTTTCAAAATTTTCAGTTAATCACATGTTAGAGTTTACTAGATCATCCTTTGGGGTTAGCTTCTATGTACTAATCTAGAAATATAATGTTGAGGTTGAGTGCCTATCACGGTATTGATGAAAGATCCGTTCAAAATAGGTGCGAGCAAGTGCCATAACAACGAATTTGATTTAGTCAACCAGTAACAACAACAATTTGGTGAGAATTGCTGGCCTTTTAGACCTACTAACAGCCTTGAGTTGCGAGGTCGGGTGAATATAATCTACAAACCAATGGCCTTAAAGAGTGGCCATTGTCGAATTCTATCATTTATTATTGTGACATTATTGCAAAGTGGGATTAATGGCAGTATTTTAATGGAGAATTTAAGGTTTGAAAAGTAGCCCTAAGGAAAGTATTTCATGATTCAATGGTGGTCCAAACCACGGACACTATATCAATTATTATTAGACCACCTAACCCAGCTCCAGCTATTCCAGATATACGAGCCGTTCGCTCCATTTAATGCAAGATGCCTTTTGGGTCAAATCCATAACTACTAGGTCTGGAAATGTCGGGAGAACACGTGTGAGCATGTGCGCCTCTCTCTCTCTCTGCGTAATCCTCCCGAGATCGGCTTTAAGGGCCTGATTGATTTTTTATTTTTTAATTAAACACTCTTAGTAATCCTCCCTACATAGGCATTGAGGGCATGACTGATTAAAAATCGATTGACATTATTACAAGCTCCTTTATGTATCCTAAAAATAAAGTGAAAAAAACTGTAATAATATTAGTTTTTATTGAGATTCACATATGTTCATAATAATATTTAACAAAAATATATATATACATACCTGAATATTAATATGAGAGCTACTTAGATAGTTGGACTGTTCATTTCAAATAATTTTCCACGTTAGAGTGAAATATAATTTTAAGTAAATCAAGAACTCAAGCTACTCCATGGGATATCTTTTTCTTTTCTATTCCAAAAGCAAAGTGAACGGATAAAATAATTAAAGCTAAGCAATCGACATTTAAAAGAGGCTAGCGAATAAAAATACTCGATTTATTCTGAGTAGTGTGCCTTATCTTCTTTAGTTTGTGTCGACCAATTGTTTTAGGTGCTTAATTTATTTCTTTGGAGAAAAAGATTTTAAAATATTTGATAAATTTTATTTTTAAAAATGTATATATATCTTCATAGGCAATGAAATAATAAAAGTAATTGTTCGATTGATGAAATACAAGTACACGTGGTATGACTTGTCGGTATTTGATATCAATGTACATGACAAAGCATATTGTATATGTGTCGTCCACGATCATATGCTAAGTTTAACAGGACTTATATCGTCTCGAAACTTCCTCAATAGAGTATCGCCATCAAATTATTATCATAGAACGTAAGCCAATTGTCATCTCCAAATGTTTTACGTGTCAATTTAATAATTCTAGCCACCCATCCTTTATATTAAATGTATGTCGACACTAATCGCTGAGCAAAGAATAAACTTTAATATCAATTGTTATTCTTAGATAGTGTATGCCGAATGATAATAATGTTAGTTGATGGCAAGTCGAGGTTGCACGAACAACATATATATTAGACAGTAAGAACGTTAACGAGGGATATACAACAAACTTTCATCTCGCTTTATCCAATTAATACATGAACTTGGTAATTGAAATTCTTTTCCTTTATCATCTCGCTTATAAATAAAGGAAAAGTTATAGGTAATTAATTTATCCCTTCTTGGCTTCTTCATGCAAACTATTGCTCTCTCTCTATATTTATTGTATTTTTTATTCGAGTGTTAGGAAGTTTATAGTGGTAACCCTATTAGCGACTTTGATTATATCTGTTTTGGGAGGGATTTATCTTAGATTGAATAAGGGTCTTTTACAGAGGAAGTGAGTGAGCATTTTGAACTCTTTTATCATCATCATCATCATCTCTGTTTTCACTGTGTTTTTTGCAATATATTTGTTGTATTTCAAGTTGTGTTTTAAGCTTCGTCTCAAACATTTTGTTGGTGACTTGAGTGTTTTTCTTTTTGTTAAAATTATTCAAACCATATTTCTTGACCAATGGTTTTGGTTCTATGGAGTGTGTATATGCCAAAATTGGGACACGCCAACAATACCATTGAAATCAATTAATGCTTGTTAAAACTTGGCGGGGTAGAAGTTCGTTCTTTCTCTCGTCATTAGTAAAATGGACCACTCGTGCTAGTCACTCTTTATGGCATGAAAGAAACCTAAAAGTTTTCTAGCTTTTCTCCCCACCTTCATAGTTGACAATGCAAATTCATGGACACCATAAATTCTTTGTTAGTAGGTGGCACGAGCATTGTCGGAGAAAAATGATGGGACGGGAAACGAAAAGGATTCAAAAACACCTCTCCTTTAGGGCAAAAATATCTCTCTTTGTAAGAGGGATTTTTATGTTTGAACCATTATTTATTCCTAAACGTCAACCACTTGAACCTAACATCAATCATGCAACTTCATTGGGAATGCCAATATAACACTAATTTTTTAGTATTTATTGGATTATTTATCTATTTTAAGTAGAACCAATATGTCATGTTTAAATTTGACTAAAAAGAATCCTAATAAACACGTTCAAAATCAAGTTACATTGAAATCAAATTAAAATCCTACCGTGTACGTATGTGATATGTGAGCTTAATAAGTAAAAAAGACAAGAGCTTGATATAATTTTAACTCCCAAGTTCTGTACACTCGTGGCTCCTGTGTCTATGGACCATGGAGATTTGTCCATTCTAGTCCGTCTCAGCATCTTGCTAACTAACAACTGGAATCTTACAAGACACGCAAATTATAGGTATCATAAGAGACCAATAATATAATATAAGTGGGAGTGGACAGCAATAAACAACCATATCCATATCTGATATCTTGCCTGTTTTCCTAACAGCATTAATAAATTATTTACGATTTATCTGGCCTCTCATCTCACCATCTTGTGCAACAATATGGAAAGTGTGGCATAGTATTGAAAAACCAATATCTTTGGCAATGTTCAGGGACAGGGTTGGGATTTGCAGAAGCCAAATCAGCCCAAAAATTATGGGCTATAAACATTCCATATATGTGCAGAGCCTGCAAATCTCTTAATGCTAATTTATTATTGTTCCTTTGTCCCAACTTTGCTCAAAACCAAAACGAAGGAGTCATGTCACGGTACAAATAGTTGTACTATAATTTTTATTTTTTATTGTTATTTCTAATTTTCCTTTTAATTTTTAATTTATAAAATTTTGTACATATAATTGAATGCACCTTAACTAAACTCTGCTCAAATGAAAAAATCTTTATTTTTGGTAGTTCAAAATTTCTTCTCTTTCCATTTTTCTTCAGACTGGGTATTTTCTAATGGAATTGGGTAATAGTTGAATGGGTCCACGACCACAAATATCAGGAAAATGATAAAATAATGGCCATAAATTTCCACTACAAAATTGTAACGCCAAGACTTGACCCATGGGCTGTTGGCCCACTACGATCAAATCAATTGTTGTGAATTCAAATGAAATAGACGAAGAGAAGACCAATTTGTCGGACCCACGGACAAACTTACCTTGGCTAACATAATAATTATACGGCGTCGTTCCAAATGGTACCATCAAATCGGAATTCTCGTTAAATTTATTTCCAAAAGACTGGAATCTTTTTCGCAACTGAACTATTTCTATTCGCGAGCAGTTGATCAACCAGTGGCGGTCATGTCCAAAATCAGGACGATTGGAGATTAATTCTCTACCGTCGACAATTTAAGGTAATTAAATTACACATTTAATTGAAAATTTTTACTAAAAAATTAACTACTTTTACTTATTCAAGTATATAATGTCAACTTAGTCAAGGAAGTGGTTTTTACTTCATATATATATCAGGATCTTTAATGAGAAAATGATATTGCAAACCATAACACTCTTTGGTAATTTCATATCATTCCCAAAAATTTTTAATAATTAAACTCTAGATCCAATCATCCTATCAAAGCAAAGACGTGAACAACATGAGCCAATGCCCAAGTGCGGAGCCGAAATGCAAATTGCAAAGTTGGAGGGGTCAAAATATTATATTTATTATATTAAAATATAAAATTTTTTGTAAGGTGTCGTGGCCAGGGACCATTTAGACAATCAATCAGACTATATAATGCAGCTACGCCCTGGTCCTTTTTCACATCATGTGAAGAACAATCAGCAACCAATTCCACACAAACATCAAATTTTATCTAATTGTTGTTAACTTTTATGAAATTATTAAATAATAATATTATATATAAAATAAACTAAAACATGAAATTTATATTATTGATACAAGAAAATGTCATAGCGACTTTTCTTATACTAGCAAGTTTTCTTCTTTTTTTTGTAGTGCTGTCTAACGGGTTCGGGCCGGTTCGACGGTTTGCAGAAAATGGAACCGGA
>JAVXUL010000021.1:10114147-10128858 GCA_035590515.1 Trichilia minutiflora | reverse complement strand
GTATCCAACTCAAGTCTCCTGATAGATAATATTAAACAGTCAGATAAAATTAAAATTATACCAAACTCTTATATTTGAATATACTCTTAAAAATTCAAATCCAAGACTAATACGAATACCTTCATAATGAAATTACCAAACTACATCCAATGGATGCGATATAATAATATATTAATATACTATAAAATATAATTTTAAGATAATGATATATTATATAAGGTAAATTTTAAATTTTAAAATAATTTTTCAAAATTTAAAATATTACAAAATTAAAATAATTTTTAAAATTTTAAATTTTATGTTGTAGAATATATTTTATAAAAAAATTATATCGCACAATATATCAATATACTAATGTATTAATGTTAATTTCGTTAGTTGATGTATCTTTTGAATATTGCAAAAGAGACAAGTAAAGAGTATATTACTTCGTCTCATACCCCAATAAATTGTTTACCTCATTTTTATATTTTGTAATTATGTAGCTTACAGAAAATATGATTAGAGTTGATAATGTTGAATTGAATTACTGCCTAAACTGTGATTAAGACGTTGCATTTATTAAATGCACTTACTAAATTAATCAATATCTTCAAAAATACTTCAAATTTATAATTCATATAGCCTTAGCCTCCTTTTGGATAGATGTTCAAGAAACTTTATCAATAAGCAAAGTCCTCCAACTAATACATTAAACAAATAATTAAATAAGTCAAGTTGATTGATTGAATTTTTTAAAAACTATTTTTTATTTGTAAAATTGAAAATTATAAAAAGAATATTTGATTATATATTCTGTAAAATATAGTTTTTTAAAAATAAGAAACATTACTTCTTAAAATTTTATTAAAATATATTTTAATGTTTTTTTATTATTTTTAAAATTAATTATATTTTGATTCTTAAAATATCTGTTTTTAAAAATAACCCATCATTTTTTATTTAATAAAATTAATTTTAACAAATAATACTAAACATATATATATTTGTTCATTTAAAGTAATAAAATTGTTCCATTATTTTTGTCTCCAATTAGTCACTCTCTGCTAACGCATAATAGACCACTTGGCACCAACCATCCAGCTCAATATTTGAAGCTATAGTTTACTCCATCTATAATATCCAAAATCTTAACCAACAATTTCTCTTTGCATCACTTTCTCACTACCAACTTTCTACTCTCATCCCTATCCAGTTCTTTCTTTACACTTCTCGTATTCTTCAGTTTTATTACTGTTTTTTGTTTTTTTTTTACAAGGTTTCAGTTCAGATATGGCGGAGGAACCAAAGAAGGTTGAAACTGAAATCCCAGATGAAGCTCCTCCGGTGGCTTCGGCACCTGAACCTGCTGAAGCTCCAAAAGACGTTTCAGAGGAGAAAACGGTGATTCCAACACCACCTCCTGAGGAGAAATCTGAGGAGAAACCTGATGACTCGAAAACTGTTGGTGTTGTTGAAAGTAATTTCTCTGTTGATTTTGATTTCTTGTTTCAACTTGGTTAATAGTTTACAAAGTTTTGGGTTGAAAGAGGAAACAGGAAGACAAAACCAACGTTTTAGATTTTAGAAATTAGAATCCTATGTTACTGACTCAACGAGGTTTTGTTTGATGATTTCTGTGTTGTTAAACGTTAATTTTACTTTCTTGAAGTTTCTTAATGAGCAAACAGAGGATATGGGCTATCGGTAAGATGATTTGATTCTTTTTGTTTCAAAAAAAAAAATCAGAAACAAGATCATAATTTGTTTGAAACTCTAAAATTAAAATTTTGAAAAAATTCATGATTTTTTTTATTTTTATCTTTTAAAAAAATATTTCAGTTTCAAAAATAGAAGTTCGAATTTTTTTTTTCACCAATTTCGGTGCAGAGTTGTCTCGTTAAATTTGAAACAGAGGTGTACCCAATATTTATATATATCCTAACAGAAGTAACCGATAAATAATCTGTAACTTTCTATTTCAAATTTTCAAACTTTTGATTAAGCTAATTAGATTCTTTCATCATAAGAGCACCATTGGAAATAAAGAATTAACAGTGTATACATTCAAAAAATTACAATCTTTGTAATTTTGATGAAGGATAAGATAACTTTTTTTTTTTTTGCCTAAAAATTTCTTGGCAGAGGCTCCTGGACCAGCTTCAGAAAAGAGTTCTGAGGGCTCTAATAATAGAGGTAAGTTAATCTTATATCTCAAGGTTTGTTAATATGATTTAGTTTTCTTATACCTGCTGTTATAACTTGTCACTAATTTTGGAAAAAAAATGAACTTGTATCTTCTTCAGATGCTGTGCTTGCAAGAGTTGAAACAGAGAAGAGGATTTCACTAATCAAAGCATGGGAGGAAAGTGAAAAGTCAAAAGCAGAGAACAAGTAAAAGTGCTTTCTTGAGTTTTATGTAGTTTCATTTGCTTTCTTGAGTTCGTATTTATAAATCCAACTTCTATGTGTTGGACTAAACTTCATGAGAATTTTGAGCAGAGCCCACAAGAAACTATCTGCTATTGGTTCATGGGAAAACAGCCGAAAAGCTAGTGTAGAAGCTGATGTGAAAATGTACGAGGTAAAATTCCAATTTCTACGGAGCAACTTATGAAAATAGCATCAATTTCAACTACAACACTTATTTGTTACTTCTGGGATATATTCTTAACATCAATTTCAACTACTACAGCACTAATTTGTTCCGTCGAGGATATATTTGGAATTTAAATGATGTGATCGTATTTAATTCACTGGTTTATAAAAAATTTATTAGCTATAAGTTTAAGTAATCGGTTGATTAGTAAGCATTAGTTGCCAAGTAAGTAGGTGTTTACCAGGTATTTTAGTTGTTGTGCACTCTGAATTAAATAAAAGTACAATAGTTTTAAACATATCATTTGATATCTGTGTACTTGTAGCATTCTTTTAGTACAGAATATGATCTTTGAATAAAACTCTCTGTTGCTGTGTTGTTATCAATAATTTTCCTTGAATATTCAACTCATGAATGAACAGAACTGTCATGCAATCAAATAAATAGAGAAAGTATTATGAACTTGGATGAAGATTGATGATGTACAATACTATCCTATGCCTTAAAATCTTTAATCCGAAATTAACATATTCATTTGACAATACAGGAACAATTGGAGAAGAAAAAGGCAGCATACGTGGAGAAAATGAAGAACAAGATAGCCCTAATACATAAGGAAGCAGAAGAGAGGAGGGCAATGATTGAAGCTAAACGGGGAGAAGATATTCTCAGGGCAGAGGAGACAGCTGCTAAGTATCGGGCTAGAGGAACTTCTCCAAAGAAGCTGCTTGGTTGTTTTGGAGCCTAAAATCCTCAAAAGTTGGAAAATTTTAATTATATGCATATTTCCTTTCGAGTATTCATTTGTCAATTTAGCAATTTGTGCTTGGTTTTATTGTGAAGAACTGGTCAATGTTCGTTGTTATTATGTGTGCATACTGCTGTATTTGTGTGTAAATATGATTTGGAAACGAAGGATTAATTTGTACGGAAGAAGTCTGAAATAATGTCGAATCATAAAGGTTGTGGAAATTATGGTGCAAGATCAAATTTCTAAATATACGTGATCTTGTCTAAAGCATAAACATACGTGATCTTGTCTACGATTCCATATTTCCAGTGGCCCTAGAGATAATTTAACGCATATATTATAATTTGAACATAATCATGTATTAAACTTAAGATCGGTTTCAGATAAAATCTAAAATTGATTCGTGTATTATGATTTAAAATTAAATTAAATTAATTTAATTTATTATAATATTATACATTAATTTAATTTAAATACTAAAATACAATTTAAAACGATTTAGATTATATTATAAAAATAAAAATATAATAATTAATTATTTATATTTAAGAAATATTTTTTAAAGTAATATTTTTTATTTTTTTCTAAATAATTTTTTTTATTAGTTGTTATTATATAAAAGAACCGAAGGTAATGTATCGATTGAGATAAAAAATAAATAATAATAAAAAAATTTATAATATAATATTAAATGATTTAGTTTGAAATTTTCCAACTTGAAATTGATCTAATTTAGAATTCAAACCACGAACACTGGTTTGAAAAATATTAATCCATAAATCAATTTAAAAAATTATCAAATATATTTACACTATTAATTTTAATAATTTAGATTGGTTTAGATTGAATCAGTTTGAAAATGTTTATCATGACAAAAAATTGCTCAATGATTATATAATTAATAAAGTCTACACATATAATTAGAGGCAAAAATTAAACGTATATATTGTAGTTTGAAAATAGAAATTAAGCAAATAATAGATTATCACAAAAAGATTGGAAAATCAATTCAAACGATAAAGGGACATTAGATTTATATGATAAAATTTTACGATGTACAAAAAAAAAATCATAAAAAAGAAAAGAAATTTCACTATAAAAATAATGAGATAGTTATATGTATGTATTATGGCATGTATTTATAAAAATACTGAAGTCATGAACTAGGTCTACAAAAACCAACTGGAAGGATTTAACTTATGTCTCTTTAAATTTTGTTATTTGTAAAAAATAACAAAATGGCCAGTTAGATGGGTGCATTGATCTACAAATGTCTCTTTAAATTTGTAGGAGGAAGGATAGAGACTCAAAACCAATTTTAGAGCAGGATGGTTTGACCACAAGTTTTTTAATAAGTAAATGGTGTAAATATTCTTTTTAGACTAAAAAAATCCTGTAATTCTCTAATAGGTATCCATAAGAATTTTCAATAATTCTATGCATCATTGTTGATTTTAATGACCTAAATAATCATGCCATAATGTAAACAATTTTGGATTCAATAAACTTCTAGTTTATTACTGCATAGTTTTAGTTGAAATTATGATTGCATAATACAACTTAAACTTAGATGCGAAGCTAAAAGCTTTTTCAATATGCATTTCTTGCCATTAGAAGTAATGGAAAGATATTTTATATTATTCTCAAGTCTCAAAATAATATCTATTTTGACAAATATTTTTAAAATTAAGTAGATTCTTTCGGATCTGCGTAAGCACAAGACATTTTGAATAAATAATTTGGTTTCACTTATTAATAGACTATAACTCTTTTAGAGTCTTTAATCAAATTTGTAGGATCTGATATGATATTTACCTTTACTTTAACGTTTATTAGTTTAGGGAAATATTTTCTATCTTGCAGGATAATGCGAAGATACACTATCTACTCAACATATATCCTTATCTTTCTTTTCCAAGAACGATAATTTACTAAAAAAAATTTCTTTTATTAAATAGAAAAAGGTTACATTAGACAAAAAATAAATATCATATGATTATAAAAAGTAATAAAAAATAGAAAAAGAAATACAATAATAACAATAACAAAAAGGCGTAAAAAGAAGACACAAAATAGGAAATTTAGCTAATTTTTAACTGTTGTAAATATTTTCATCACCAATTAAGTATTCAATATTTTCATCTTTTTCTACAAAGAAGCCAGAGCCATCAAGATGAGTAAGATTTATAGGATTTGAATTATCAATAAAATTAGTTTCTATTTTCTTTCTTTTATCTTTATAGGTGTCTTGCATGTTCGTGTCCAATGCCCTTTTTTATCAAAAAAATTTTCTAGATTTACCATTATGATCTATTGAGATGTGAAATGGTTCAAACGGGTGAATCTTCACAAACTCGAATTTGGTGGACTGATCTCTCGAGTTCAAATCGTGAGGCTACACCTCTAAGCCCTGTAAGACACTAACATACTTAAAGTAACGTCGAGTGTGTTTTTTGACAAAAAACTTTGATG
This sequence comes from Trichilia minutiflora, assembly GCA_035590515.1. NCBI lineage: Eukaryota > Viridiplantae > Streptophyta > Magnoliopsida > Sapindales > Meliaceae > Trichilia > Trichilia minutiflora. Next base: position 10,123,057 of record JAVXUL010000021.1, on the reverse strand, counting down.
CCCAAGTAAGTGAAAAGGTGTGAAAAAAATAGAAAAGAAAGAATAAGAGTTTAGATTAACCTTCTATCTTTTTTTGTGTAGAGAGAGATCCAAAAGTTCTATCTTCCATCTTCTTTTTTTCCTTTATGCTTCACTGCCACCTTTCTATGATGTGATTTTTCATCATAGAATGGGAATGATGGGATTTTCTTGTCTTCGGACAATGTGCTAATCGTATTTTATTAATGCTTACATCATATCAGATCTCAGAAGTGCAAGATCTATCACTGTCGCATTGTCTAAAGTTGATAAATAATATGATAAATAGCCCCTAGTGGTCATATAATTTCCTTGATCATAGACTTTCCTATGCCTTCTAACCATTCTCATTTTTAAGTACTGTAGATGCATACGGGTCAAGGGTTTCCAAAATTGTACAAGCTTTCTTCCCTAAATCAACGTAAACACCACTAAGTCGTTGGATCATACAGTACCTTGACACGGATATAATAACATTCATTAGGAGTGAAGGGCCTCAGGTCAAGTATCACATCTTCACGGTCAAGGATGTCACATGCCTATGTGAGATTCTCCTAAGTATTTGGCCTTTCATCTTATACCCGAACAGGATCTAATCTCTTATAAATACTCCACTTTCGATAGTTCTGTTTATTTCTATTGTTTCATCATCGTGAGAATTTATGACAACCATAGGGGCGATAATCATACCCTTTCTTGTAATTTTTGTCAAGTTCATAACTATTAGTAGTACTTACATTCACTTATGAGAATGTCATAGATCTAGTTGGATTTCATTTATAATTCTTTAATGGAAGTTTATTATTTTGTTCAGCCAACAAAAATCAAGAGATGAGTTAAGAGTATTTTTGAAATTTACACTCTCGATATTGTTATTGTAAAACTATATTATTTGCATGAAAAATAGAGAATATTTTCTCCATCATACTTTACTCAAATACTTTTCGATCACACAATTTCAATTATGAGACAATGCAAAAAAGGGTAGAATTATATACAATAATAGTTTTGTAGTCTTGTAACCTTAGATTCATCTACTCACCTTTTCTTTTGATAGAAAAATATTTTCTAGTGATTAATCTTTTTTTAAAAAATTTTCAAAGCTCTAGATGATCCTCAAGAGTAAGATATTAAGCTCTTATGAACGTGATGGCACAAAAAAAATCATTACCTTCAATTGATCTTACAAAAATGATCGATTTTCCTTTTTGATGGTATTGTTTAATCCTAGAGTTTGGATATGTATTCTTATATCCAGAACCCAAGAAAGATAGTTACTTCCAATAATATCAAGAGTGAAAATTTATAGATTTTTAAAACTCACCATTTTAATTTAGCTATTAGAAATAAGAGTTTTATACGAAAATAATCACTTTTTAAAATTGATTTACAAAAATAACCATGTTTTAAAAAGGTTAATCAACTAAATCAAATATATGTATTTTGGACGATTTTACTCTTGTTCGAAAGTACACTTTCGAACACAGTATATTTATATGTTCGAAAGTATATTTTCTTGCCGTGTTTGAAAGTACACTTTCAAACAAGGAAAAAAAATTACTTTTGAACAAAGATAAAATCGTCCAAAATACATATCTTTGGTTTAGTTGATTAACCTTTTTAAAACGTGATTATTTTCATAAATCAATTTTAAAAAGTGATTATTTTCGTACAAAACCCTAGAAATAAAGAGAAGTTAGTGACATAAAAATCAAATATATATCATACAAAGAATAACAATGTCATACGTATGTTCAGAACTTTAGGTTCACACATATAATGCTTTATAGATCTAAAATTTTAGATTTTAACCTAATAATTATTACGCAGAATTTCGAATTCTAATTATATCAAAACTTTGGGTTTGATATATTTGAAATTTTAAGTCTAAATTGATATTTAAAATTTCATATTATAAGAATTTCGAGTAATGATTAATTGTATCAAATTTCAGTTTGATATATAATAAAAAATAATAGAAATAATGAAATAACAAAAATAAAGTATAATATAATTAAAATTTAAATGTATAATTGCGGACTTCAGGCCGATATAAAATTTTATTGTTATTTAGTACTTCATACTTAGTGAAAATAAATTTTAGAAGATTAATTTCAGAAGTTCAGATTTTAATTACCTCTCTCTTATTAATTTTCATTAATAAAATGATATCAAATAATATATATTATTCTTATTTTTTAATTTAAAAAATTTATTTCATTGGCAGCTATTAGGAAATAGCTATATTCTGTTGTGTACATTTATCTTTACCATAAATAGATTTATGTAAATCTTTGTGATTAGCAGAATCTTTGTGATTAGCAGACTTCTCTCCTACAATCAAGGAGAAGATTGGTGTGTGTAATCTGTATATAGTTACGGCAATACTGTAATGGAAAATCATTCCAACTCAATCTCTTTCTCTTTATTTCTTGTTATTCTAAAATTAAACTTTTAAAAATAATCAAGATATTTTAAATAATTTAATTTTTAAAAAATTTAGAATTCTCTTTCTTAAAAATTTAAAATTTAGAATACTTTTAATAGAAATAAAATAATGTTTTTAATATTCTAAAAGTTTTATTGACAACCAAACCACAAAAAAAAAATTGCCCAAAAATTTTAATGTTACAAAAAAAAATTTAATTAACCAGTGAAAAAAAGTCATATCATACTAGTTTAATCTCCCTAGCAGCCATCTAGAAGAGAGTTTGTGATCCATTTCATAATGATAATTAACTAATTATTAATACTGATCAATTCTTAATTAATAAATTAATCATGTATGGTTTCAGTGGGGAAAAAATTAATCAAAAAGTGGTGACCTTATTCTTCTTCTACTTCTTCTTCTTCTTTTTTATTTTTTTCAAATCTTTTGCATATCTACGCTTAGCAGCGGCCCTATAATTTTTGCATAGGTGCAAAATCAGGAAATTAATTTGTGAGTTATTTAACTGATAAAATCTTTTTCTTTTACGTTGATGGAAAAGGATTTAGAGTTTATTTCAAAGAGGGATTTAATTTTATATTTATATTATATTTTTCAAATTTCTTATATTAAAAAAATAGTGTAAATAACAATATTTTGCTGATAAAATATGCTTTGTTTATATAGACTGTTGGAAAGTCAATCTCTTTTTTGCTTTTTCTCTCCTTATATATCACCATTCTCTCCAGCCTCTACCCCATCCAATCAAATAACTCACCATTCTCTGCATTTCCCTCTTTTTCTCTCTTCATTATCAAACAGATATGGGCAACTGTTCATCACCTCAGTACAAGAAAAATGATGTCAACAATCTTGGTTGGCCAACAACAGCAAAGATAATTCATGTAGACGGGAGGTTACAAGAATTCCGGCAGCCGATCAAAGCAAGAAACATTCTGTGTCAGAACACAAACTGCTTTCTTTGCAACTCAGAGTCCATGTACATCGGCTCTCAAGTACCTCATCTGCCGGAAGATGAAGAACTGCAATTGGGTCAAATTTACTTTCTCATGCCCCTCTCGAAATCTCAATCTCTGATAACTCTTCAGGAATTATGTTCACTGGCTATAAAAGCAAATTCGGCACTATCTCTTGGAACCAGCAGCAGAAATGATAGACGAAATTATAAGAAAATTCGTTTTAGCAGCAGAAAAGGTTAGAATGGATGGCAAATATGTGTGGCGTCATCTAAGGAAGCTTTAATTTAATTTATTTTATGTTTTTAATGTTAGACTTTAGTTTATGACGCTCATTGTTGTTGACTAGCATCTGAAAATTGTAGTTCTTGATATACATAGAGAGAGGCCAAGCTTTATTATATAAGCTAGCCTAATATATGTGAACACAATTAGACAATTGTCAAAGCTTTTGAATTAGTAGGCTAGAAACTTTAGGGATGGTGTGGTGGTAAGGATTTGTAAGTGAAGACTGTCTGAATTTGTAAGTGATGACTCTCTTTACATCTATTCTAAGTTTAAACTTTTAAGATTCTCTATGATGAAGAACTTAGAGAGTCAAGTGATGATTTTTACTTAAACTGTCTCTCTCATGCATATGATAACTGCTTAACATTTATATAAGATTAGGTAGATTAGGATTTTTAACGTATAAAAAAAAAGTTTTAGAATTAAGAAGTTAAAATAGGGTGATCTTGTATGTTTTTAGGTTTTGCACAAATGATATTTTATGCATACATACAAAGTGATTCAGAATTATGGGCAATTAATATTTTAATATTGTATATTAAATTCCAAAATTTTGGTGCTAAAGTGTGATGCACTCCATACACTGATGTGATTTTATTATATTAATTTTATGATTATTTATTTTATTAATTTTATATCATATTAATTTACTTAAAATAATTTTCATAGAGAAATTTATATGTGTTTATTAACTATGTGATCCCATAAATTAATTTATGGAATTTAGAAAAATGTCATATTGATTAATAGATTTTGAGTGACAACTGATGTATTAATTGCCATATTGGTTGTAATGAATTTGCTGCTCTACAAACATAGAAATAAATAATTCAAATTTTTTGAATGAAATTAATTAATTGATTTGTTTTTGTTTTTAGGTAAATAAACTATAAATATCAATTCTAGATCTTTCTGATTCACATCCACCATTTATGGTTCCATTCATCAATAGTATATACACTACTAAAATTATGTATCTTCCTCTTTAATATTTTTTTCACAGATTTTATTAATGGAACTACTTTACGATGCCTTGACCCTAGGTTGACCATCCTGTCAATTCATATTTCACACTTCAGAATTTTGAATTCCTTTTCCTAAAAATAAAAAATTCTTCTCAGAGAATCTACCTTCTGGGTTATTGCTTTATTACACCTTTCATATGTTGTGCTATGGATTCTTCTCCAATAGAATTTTATTATGTTATTAATGACAAGCAGTAAGAATGACTTCTCCCCACAAATTCAAAGATAATTTAGCATTTAATATCATAAAATTAATCACATTAATAAATATTTTATTTTATTTTTTTCTGTTAAACCATTATGTTGTGGTATATAAGATTGCTCCACCTTCGAATAACAAAGTGGAATTAAAAAAAAAATTGTGCTCTACAAGTTTTATAAAAAAAAAGGATTTTAATAATTAATTATATATTACTTTTTTTATACTCTAAATGTAAATTACAAATAATAATAACATTTTCAAATGATTTCTCCATTTTTATTATCCAAATGATTTATTATTTATGAATTTCAAGCTAAAATATAGGTTTTTCTTTTCTTTACCAACACAAATAACCAACTTCTCAACAAACCAACTCGAACTCTTCTTCCATTTTCTCTTTTGTTTAGTTTTTACTTTCTCTTTTCTTTAAAGTTTTCTCCATTTTAAGGGAGACACCTGAATTTCTTCCAGTGTTTTTTTTTTTTAAATTTCTTTTAATTTTTTATTGTTTCACTTGCTGTAAAGATAGAATTCACTCGTATCCAAATTTATGGTCAATTTCCTTCACTCAAATCAAAATAATATGCGGAGTTGAAGAGGTGGACTGCAAAGTTGAAGATTCGATTGAACGGCTCGGTTGTTCTGGTCTATCAAAACTAGTTTGGAAAAGAAACAGATTGCCTGCTGGATTCGGTCAACAATTAGGCAGAAACAACATCTAATTTCTTAGATATTTTTTGTCCTTTTATTGTATATATTTTACCTCGGTAAATGAGGTGTCCACTGTCAATGTATTTGCAAGAAACCCTACTTAATTCATATATAAAAAGTCTTCAATCGAGAAGATTGATTGAGCCATCATTCCTCAAAAACATTCCCTGCATCTTGTTGCATTTCCAGTTTTTCAGATTTCCAAAAAAAGCATAAAAATCAACTTGGTATCTAAGGTTCCACCGTGGCCAACTCAGCTTTAACTTCCAACTCCTCTGCAAATACTTCAAACATTGTTTCTCCAAGCCTGAACACGACATTCCAGGGTATTCTCTGCTTCTCAGCTCTAGTCAAGTTAGATAGAAATAATTTTTCTGTTATGGAAATCACAAGCCATGTCAGTTATTCGAGGAAACGACTTGGAAGGATTCATTGATGGCTCCAAGAAAATGCTTGAATAATTCACTCAAACAATAGATGAAAATCAAAACATGGTGACCGCTAAAAACCCTGCACATCTGATATGGAAGGCAGGACCAACTACTAAGTTATCTGCTAAATTCTATCTCTGAAGCAGTAGTTATTCCCTTCAAAGCTGGTCAACCAACAAGGAACGTTGGGATGCAGTCTGCAAACTTTGCTCCTCTCAGTCAAATGCAAGGGTAGTGCAGCTCAACAACCAACTTCAATCAGTCAAAAAGGGAACAGAACTCAAAACTGGAATAGACGTAAAGAAAACTTGGTAGGGAAAGAGGAAGGAAAGGTCAAGGAAGGAATCATAGAAACTCTCCAAAACTAGCCTGTCAGATTTGTAACAAGGTTGGACACTCTACAATTGACTGCTGGTACAAGTTTGAAGAGGATCCTAAAATCTCAAAGGACTTGAAAAAGAAGAAAACTGATTTATTCAATGCAATCCATCATTTCAAAGGTAGCACATTTGATACAGATATATGCAAGCTAATGCTCAACAAGCATCCTAGACATACAATCTAATAGAATGTGTCATACGTCTAGGGGTGGATTTAATTCATCAAATTTTAAATAACAGAAGTTGTTATACACAGGACAAGAACTGAAATCCGGCATATTCCTTATAATAGCTGTCGTTAAAAGTGCAAAACTTTCTGTCTTGTTTGTTTTGCTTGTTTTGCAGATAATTCGGGCTTGGGCTTTGGGCTTTGGGCTTTGGCTGGGACATAGACCTGATCTAATGACGCCCAAGAGAGCAGAATCCATTATTTTATAATTATTATGTCTTCTTCAACTAAAACGACTATCATAACCCGATTTTGTCTCGATAATTTTTATTTAATTGGATTCTTTAAGAAATAAAAATTAAAATTAAATATAATTACAAGAGAACTAAATTGCAAGATTTCTAATGAATTATTTTTAATTTCCGGATTTAAGGAATTAAAAGACCAAAATTTTAAAGCATAAGGACGAGATCGAAAATGTGCAAGTCAAAATTGGAATTGAAATCATTTGGTTTCCTCCTTCTCCTCCTTGCCAAGTTACTATTACAAAAGAAATTAATATTTCCTTTTCATAATTTTTGGGAATTAAGCTAAAGAGAATCAGGAGAAATTTCCATAATATAGTACTGAAAAAGGAAAACCATATTTCCTTTACAAAATTTTGACAAAATCTCTCTTACAAAAGGAATGTCGAAAATATGGTTGTAGAAAAGAAAAATAAGAAATTTGTTTTCCTAATAGCGGAAGAAATCCTTAGAGACGAAGGCCTTGTGCATCTGTGAAAAGGAGAGAGGAGTTCACAAGAGAAGGACTTCATATGAACACACACTAGCTGGAGAGACTTTAATGGGATATTCTGACAGCAGCAAAGGAAGAAGAGCACGGAAGCAAGAAAGAAGAAGAAGAAGTACGAAAATAATCGCGTTTTTTATATGTTTTACCGAATTGATCACGTCTCAAAAATATTAACCAACTTAACTAAAAATAAGTTATTTAGACAATAATTGAAATAAGAAAAACCCATTTTCTTACTTCTGTTTGCAATTCTTTCTAAAATCTAGTTTTATGCTTTTTTCTCATCCTAAAATTCAGAGTTACAATATTTGAAGTATTTACTGCTACATTAGACATTCGAGACCCAAGACATTCTCCCAAAAACCGTAAGTTTCATTAACTTTTATTTGAAAATTTTAAATTTTAAAATTTAAAATTATAAAATGTTAAATTTTTTAGAAAATAAATATGTAAATACTTGTTTACTTATTATAGTTTATTAGTTAAAATATATTTTAAAAAAATGACGAAGTAAAATGATAATGGAAATGATTTTGGCCGAAAGAATACCTGTCGAAAAGTTACACCCACTTTTAAACTTTTTGTGCATTATGTTTGATAAATGTATTTGAAATAGGTAAATTTATTCGAAAGTGATGAGTAAAACTTAGTTCTAATTTTGAATAACACAATTAGTTTGAAATTCTCGAATGAAGCTCAGTTTGAAAGTTAACACTTAATTCAAATGTCTATATTAAAGTTTAGTTCAAAAATTGAATTATACACTTGGTTCAAATGTCCATTGTAAAGCTTAGTTTAAAAATTATAAAAATTATACACTGAGTTTGAATATGTAAAGTAAAATTTAATTTAAAAGTTATCTTATTTTATTATTTAATTGACAACTAGGAGCCTATTGTTTGATCGAAATGATTAATTTTTGAAAAATTGTATTTAATTATCATGTACTACTACAAGATGTCTAAGATACGGGAAATATGGTCCGAAAGACCATTTTTAATCTTGGAGGTTGAAAGCCACCATTCTTGATGTTGCTCAAGGAGCAATAATAGAATCACAAGACAAAATAAAAAATCTCCCTAATCAAGGCCAACAAGTTGTTCTTGAAGAATAAACTCAAGAACTTCAAGAACAAATGCTACTAAGAAGATCCACTAGTGATAAGAACTCAGATAGCACACCAAGAAGATCAATTAAACTCTTGAGCGTCGACGAGGAGGAAAGAATGCATTAGAAAAAAAAATAAGAAAGTTTTCTAAAATTAATTTCTTATTTAATTAGAATTATTATTTTCTTGTTTAGTTAGAATTTTCCTAAAGTGAATGTTTCCTAAATAGTTTCTTATTTAATTAGGAATATGATTTTCTTATTTAGTTAAGATTTCTAGTTTCTTGTTTAGTTAGGATTTGTAGTTTTCTTGTTTAATTAGGTTTCTAGTTTTCTTGTTTAACTAGGATTATATTAGTTGCCTATATAAAGGCATGTT
>JAVXUL010000021.1:10085069-10101008 GCA_035590515.1 Trichilia minutiflora | reverse complement strand
TTTTGGTTATCATCAAAATTCCTTCCATGTCAACAATCTTCACTGACTCCTACTCTCATTTTATTTTCTCCATTAAAATTAACAGGAATTTATTGCTCAACATTAATTATCAATGTTCCATGGCCAGAACCTCTCTTTATTGAAAATAATATCACGGCTAATAACAATTTTCTTAAAACTAAGATTATATTGAAAATAGTGTGATTTTTCCTCTCATAGTTTCTATTTTATTGAGGTATGTTCGTTACTGCAAGTTACCTCTTAATTTCATGGATCTCACAAAACTTTGCAAAATCAAGTGAGATATATTCTTTACCTCAATCAGTCCATAGAATTTTTATTGGGCTACCAATCTCTTTTCCAACAAGCACTTTAAAGTTTGTAAAAAGTTGTATAAGCTTCATATTTCTCTTGTAAAAAATACACCCATGTTTCTCGATTAAAATCATCAATAAAGCTGATTAAATATCGTTTACCTCTATTAAAAGATAGATTTATTAGTCCGTAGAAGTCAGAATGAACCAATTTTAACACATTCTTTGCTCTTTATAATTTCCTTACAAAAATTGTTGTAATGTTGTTTGCTAACAACACATTCTTCACATATTTGTTAAGGACAATATGAGGTAGGCATGTCACCATATTTTTCTGTTGCTAAGTCTTGAGTCTGCTAAAGTTTAGATGCCCACAATGAAAATGCCATAGACATATTGGATCATTCACCTTGGCCATAAGACAAGTCTAGAAGGTCTTGATTTGCAGGGGAAATAACCTATTTCATGTTATCTTAGCATGAGTAATTAGACCTCTTTTAGAAGGCTTAAAAAATTGCTTTTCAAGTTAGGAATATAAAAGACATTTGATATGGTCTTAATATAACCATCTTTATTTCTAATTTGAACATCACCTTTTCCCATAAAATCCACTTTAGAGTTATCACCAAACTTACTGTAGTACGAAAGTCTTCATTTAAATAAGAATGACTTACTGCAACATACATGGTTGCGACAACTAGTGTTTAAATACCATATGTCTGGTTTAAGCTTGTTCTCATTAACATAGAACATCATCAGCAAGGTTTTTTCTTCATTCTTCTCTATAAAATTTGATTTCCTCCGCTTTTCGTTGTCTTAGGGTAACCTAGTATAGTATTCAGAATGATACTTACCAAACTTATGACACCTATAGCATTCGACCTTGGATTTGTCAAATGGCTGACTACGTTCACTCTGGGTGTTGAAATTTTGATTTTGTTTGCCTCAACCTCCTCCATCTCTGCTACCTTGGCCTTCTCTGTCACATTAACCTTCTCTTCCTCTTCCTCTTCTTCTCTGCGATCTGCTGATTTATTATTATTAGTTGAAACCTTTAGACCTTGCTCCTCTTTCTCTTCCTGATTAATTTTTTGCTCATGAACCAGCAAAGAACTTTGTAATTCGTCAATTGAAAGTTCATCAATATCCTTTAATTTTTTTATAGAATAGGCAACAAAATTGAACTTTGGTGTAATGGATCAAAGAATCTTTTCAATGGTGGTGAAGTCCTCAGTCTTGTCGTCGTGAATTTGCATCTTGTTAACGATTGCCATCGTTCGTGAAAAATAATTTAACACTGACTCTTTCAATTTCATCCAAAGTGTTTCAAACTCCTTCTAAAGTAATTGAAACTACTGCCTCTTTGTCTTTGCTAATCCCTAGTACTTCTTCTTCATAGAATCCTAAATATGCTTGGAGGTGTCCTTACAAAGAATGGTTTTCAAGATTGAACGATCAAATACTAGGAAAAGATAATTCTTTGCCTTCAAATCCTTGAGCTTTAATCCCTCTAACTCTGTTCATTGTGTCTTTGTCAAAGCAACACCAGCTACTAGTTCTACTATCCCAAAAGCAACCACCTGCCAATACTCCTTTGACTATAAGAAGTTTTTCATTAGTATGCTCTAATGATCATAATGACCATCAAAACGTAGGATGGCTACTTGAACAAAATTAGAATCTGTAGCCACTAGTTAAAAAAATAGATGAATGAAATTAACTGTTGCTATATGTAGGCTCTCAAACCTCACTCATTTTCATTCTCAAGATCTAATTAGGCTCTAATATCACTGTCGCAAAGTGGAGAAGAATATAAAATAAGCTAGTAATTAAGGTTGCAAACAGGAGAAGAATAAAACATGCCAAAGTGGAGAAATTATTTGTGAGACTGCGGTTCTTTTGTTTCATTAAGTACCAGCCTTTTAATAGGCAATATGCCAACGGGAACAACCAAAGAAATAGCAACAGTTTTTACCACTAGCTTAAAACGTGGACAATATAACTTAAATCCATAACAGACTCCCAAGAAATAAGTTAGCATCTATGGAATACATCTTTTACTTTATTTCAGAAAGACATAAATAAAATAAATCCTAAAATTATTTCTTAACAAATTTCTATTGATCACCACTCATTTCAATATCCTCCTTTTCTTCTATATCTTCTAAATAAAATAAATATATGGCTATCTAAACTTGTTAGAATTCTTGAATGCTAACATCTGTATAGTTTTAAAATACAAAATGGTAACTTTTGATCTTAGGGGTGCATTTGGTTGGGGTTATCGTCAATTTCGGGTAGCATCATCAATTTTGGCATCATATTGTCACATTTTGGTTAAATAACATTATTGAAAATTAGTAATGGTCAATGATAAATAGTGATAGTCAACGGACATATAGGGATAATCCTATTTTAACCTTTCTCTTAGGTATTTGCGTGTTTTCAAGATCATCTTAAATTTTGGACAATATTGTCCTCACATAAACAAAAATTCTAACCTTATTACTTTTGATTTTGATGAATTTTAAAGTTTGTCAAATATACTTATGTTATATACGCTTTTTTATAAATTTTATTTTTGAATTTTGATAATAAATTTTCAAATTTACTTTTAATGTTATGATTAATATTACATTTGATAGAAAATCCAATTTATATTTTAAATAATATGAATTTAATAAATTATTACTATATTATTTTATATATTAATTAATATATCTTAAGACATAAAAATTTCTTAAATTAAAATTTAAACAAAAATTTTATTTATTAGATTACACAAATTCAAGGGCAAAGATATACAATCAAAAATTAATGTTTAATACTGTTAACACATCAAATTTATTTATTTTTGGACCTATAATTAATATGTAATGTAGTAGAGTAGTTATATATTAATACTATTTCTTTTATAATATGTTTTAGTACAATATTTGTTAACAAGTAAGCATTACTAACTATTTTTATATTTTAATATGATATTTATTAATGTCAAATATTATTAACAAGTGAACATTAGTTAGTACTCTGAATTGAATATTACTAGCTCTTTCATATGACAATAGTTAGATAACTGCAAGCAATTCATATATTCATTTATTAATACAAAGTCAATTGTGTGAAAGACTAACATAAGTAATGTTGTATTGCTGTTAACTAAATACGGTTATATTATATGAAGGGATACCAACCAAATACATTAATGTATCGTTTTGATTAATGTGACATTTGTAAGCATAAAAACATAAATCATGCTTTAAAAATAATTGCGAAAGTTTAAAACTTTTAAGGATACTAACCTCTTATCATTGATGTTTGTTACTGAATTAAGGTTGATAGAATGATTTTTCAAGCTCTATTAATCCTCACTTGATGGTATTGTACGAAAAAAATGAGCTTAAGAACCATCTGCTATGTTTTCTTGTCATTATATAAGTTTTTCCATAAAAAACTGAAAGGAGTTATCAAGTATTTAACATAACGATTTTTCTCTTTCAAAGGGCAGTTCATGAAATTGCAATAAAATTGAGAGATTCCTTTTATAATTAGAGAGTTATGAATCACTTATGGAGATTACCTCTTACAATATTCCCATACTTTTGGAGGGAATCCTATTAACAAAGGAAATATAGAATTCCCTCCTAAAAATCCATCCTAAGAGTTGTTAAAAGACAAAAAAATTATGAATTTTAATGCAGTAGTTATCAACTCTCTGTTTAAAGAATCGAATAATTTTTTGCCTTTTAACGACTCTAAATTCAAAGGATGGTTGATTCGGATTTCATTAAAATACTAACTTTTACGAGAGAAAATAATTATCTAAATTTGTGTGATCATATAACTTATTTACTTATTTTAGCCATTTACTAAAGCATTTACTATTTTGAGAAACGAGTTGATTGTTTTCAAGTATGTAATATTGATTTTTGATACGCTAATTAATTAGCTACTTGACGGAGAATAGAATCTTCTTTATCACATTGAGTGATTATTCATATCCGAGAAAACTAGCTTTCTACCATCTACAAGACTTGCAAAAGGAGTTCAACAAGTATTATAATAGCCTCGCAGACAAAACTAAGAGACCCTATAGGTTTGTTAAATTCGGTAATGTCCCAATAACAGCAATAACTTGATAACTATATCCCTGCCCTCAGCGTTTAGCTGCTCAGAAATCGGAAGGAAAAGGGAGAATATGATATATTCGGCTGCAATTGACACACCCATTAGATTTACAAATGAATTGTTTTTACTGAGAACTGACTGCTATGCTTTGCAGAGAGTATAATTGGGAATATTAGGAAACAATATGTCGATACAAGAACACAAGTCAACCTATCAAAGCTGAATGCTAATGGAGGACAAGATCTAAATATAATCATAGAAAACATGTCCCAAATTGTAGAAAGAAAACGTCACTCGGGTAAATTATATACGAACCATTAATATATTTAAATAAAAAAGGCACATTAATGGAAAATATTACGAATCTTTCTCCTATTTTTACAGAAATATCTCAAGAAACACTGGCGATGATGACGACTCCTAGACATGTTTCTTCAATATGGGGTTCCCCACGGCTTGAGGTATTTTGAAAGGGAAAATGTTTTGCTCCTCCATTAACTTTTCTTAACTTCTTGAATTTCTAGCTAAAGATTACTTTTTTCTAGACAGATGATTGCTCTTAAATGGGTACCGACAACTATCATTTTGGCGGTTGCTGTTGTTCTTCTTTTGCGAACTTAACACTAGCAGAAGATTTCATAGTGTAAAACTCGCAAATAATGCTGAAAAGAGGGAAAATGATCCACTTTTTTATTGATAATCGAATGCTTCGTTGTGAGATTGGTGGGTGCATATATGATCTCATAGCATTGTTATGAGTGGAGATTATTATGTATTTATCATTGATAAAGAAAATTAACTAAATAATGATCCCAAAACTTATAATAATATTGTGAGATAATTTAATTCTAAGTTATAACAACTAGCTATAAAAGGTGAATTGGAATTTATTGAGTAAAATTCAGTTTGAAATTTTGATTTGATTTTAAGGCAGTTTGCAAATCGATTGCACCGTCGTGAGACTAGTGGGTGCACATACAACTAACTCTTTTTTTCTTTTCCTTCCACTAACTTATACATTTTCACTAAATTATGCGGAAGTCATGAGATTAGTAATGATTTTTATATTATTATAATTGATAATTTGTTATGAAGTGGTAGGGATCTCATTTTTATTTAGTAACCAAAGTAGTTTATTAAAAAGAATTATCTTTATTTATTTCTATAAATACAGCATCTCTACTTTTTATAATACCTAACTACTTCTATTTTAACATAACCAATGACTTTTGTACTCCCGTATTTTGACATTCATTTTATTTCTTAAAACTTAAAAATAATAGCATGGGTCTTACAACCTTATTTCATATGGAATTATTAATCTAATTATTGTGTTATCAAATTTACTAATTATTATATAAAATAACATAATATAAATAAATAAATTAAAACTATATAAATCGACCCACAGATGATTAGGTTTCAATAATCTAATTTCATATTTATTCAGATGCGATCACAAATATTACTTCTTTAGATTCTTCAAGTTTTCTTACTCAGAAGGTGGAACAACCCCTAGATGTCACGTGTATACGGTCTCTGAATCTTTTAGTATCTGCGTGAGTCAAAGTGATCTCGAACCTCGTTTTTATCTTACAACACTTATTTCTTTTGTATACAAGTCAGAAATAGTAAAACCAATCTTGCTCTGATGTGGTAGGAATTCGAGATAGTGCAAAATCAATGTTTTTCTATATTTTATCCTTGTATTTTCAAAGATTTTTGAATTTTGAATGCTTAAATCAAAATTCTAAGATTACGAATCAATCTGACATGCCGAAAAACCTTAAGATACTAAATTTTAATTCAAATAGAGTTGGTTTAGATCCTGAACCGGGCTTAAAAAAAAGATCGAAGCAAAAATAAGTCAAACCGGAAGGTCTAATTGGACCGAAGGGCTGAGTGAACCAAATTAAGAATTGGATCTAGTCTGATCCAAGTTGGTTTAGTCTGAATCAGATATGAACCAAGTTGAACCGAATTTCTTGAACCAATTTTGGACTGGATCGGACCAAGTTTGGTTCACGAGAATTGAGTTCAATTGAATCGAGTTCAAGTCAAGTGAACTGGGTCTAGACTAGTATGGACTGATCGATGCGTGTAGCATACATGTCCCATTTAGCCTGCACGTGATCGTTACGCACCTTCAACCTTCGAGTGTGTGTACCGAGGGATTTTCTATTTTTTTGCTTTTTTGGTAATTCTAATGTTAGTTTTCAATGAACTTGGTACCGTTGAATTCATCTCGAAGAGTAGAACACATCTAGGCTAAAAAACACTCAAAATGATTATGAAATCTATAATTTGAAGAAGTTTCTATCTTATTCGGACTTCTTTTATAATAATTTAAACTTTGATACCAGTGTTAAGAATCGAATGCACCGTCATGAGACTAGTGGGTACATGTAAAGATACTCAAATAACGAAGGCAGACTATAATAAAACAATTCGTCTCAAATGTCTTATTTCTCTCTATAGACTATACACAAGATTGAATGTTTCTCTTTTTAATCAAAACACACGAATTGAATTATTAATATCTTATCTAATGTTATATTTATATAGTCTACCAATTGACAGTTATTTTCTACATAAACAACTTATTTCATGAAGACATAATTGTTAGAACTATTATCTCCTTTGATTGCAACATTTGGTAACCATAATGTCCCTTTAGTTGTATCTTTTGACAACTCATATATTTCCCCACGTGCCACCGCTTTGATCACATGTGTATAACATTTTCCTCATCTGTAAATGTCCTATGGAGCTTGTAATAACATAGGAAACATAATGAACAAAGTTAAATATGTTACTTCTTCGTATGCATATTGAAATATTCGGAAAACAAAAATTTAATTATTTATTTCCAATTGGGCCAACAGATGCGTGCATGCCATTACTAGATCAACCAATCAATGGGTCGCCCATAAAGCCTAATAACGGATAGTTCCAGCCTTTTAGTTTTGGGATACATTATGTCTTTTAACTAATGCTCAAAGCGTCGCCATAGCTAACCAAATTTCTCCAATAAATTTATATTCACTTTATTGATGGTTAAGGATAGGATTTTCCTTTAAAAAAAAAGGGATTTATTTTCACTCTTTGTATGTCTACGAAAATTAATAATGAAGGCCAATTCTCCTGAAAGTCTATTTTTGGTTTTTCCTTATGTTAAAAAAGCATTGATTGAAATTAAAACTAAAATAAGGTAAGCCTAAATTAATGTAACTGATGAAAATCCTAGCGTGAGGTAAGCAAAACAACCCAGCCAATGACAATATGATAGTGGTGACGCCACTGAATTTTTTAAAATTAAATGTGAATTTATTCTGAAGTCAATGCTACCGGAATCATTCTAGAGACGAGAAATATACCTTTCTCTTGAATATATAATCCCTTATGAATTTATAATATTCAGGAAGTATACGATTTAATAAAACTATGCTATGAACTGAGAGCTTTCAAAGTTTATCAATCTGAAAAGTAAAGGTCTAGGTAATCTCGTAACAAGAAAGTATGATATTGTTTAATTTAATAAATTTGCCAAATTATCCTCATCGTGTGCACGATTAATTTTATTTAATGTATTTATTATGTGTATTTAAATTTTTTTTATTCTAATTTTAATCTTTAAGAATTGCCACACAAAATTTTACAATCAAGTCTGACCTATGCCATGCTGAATTTTCAATTAATTAAAAAATTAATTATGAAAGTAAGAGTTTGACCAGACAATAATGCTTAAAATGTTTATCACATATTTTAAATATTTTCTTCCATTATTATGATTATTATAATAATTTATCAATTTTAATTAACAAAATACTATTAAATAAATATATAATGACGTAGTATATACCTATTCCTTATGTAGTTATGTTTAGACTGCACCATGTATAGTTATTTCTCCGAAAAAACAAACAAACTATGCATTCTTGTGTATATATAGATGCCCATTGTTGCTCATCTAGGTCTTGGATAATCATGTTGAGCTACTTGAATTTGAATACGAACCTATGAAAATGGTAATAATTGTGACTATTTGTTGAAACTTTATCATAAGTAATCAATAAAAGCCTCTAAAAAAAAAATAATGAAAGACATTAGCATCATCGAAAGAGAACAAGCTGTTCGATTCTGCATATTGAAACAAGTTAACTGATATGATTGTCTCTCCATATACTTCTTCATGGGAGAAAAACAACTAATTAGACTCGTTTGTTTCCTGTGGCATTTTTTCTCAGATGCCAAGATTATTATTAGTAATAGCCTAATTAGAAGTTTTTCTTCTCTGATGTTGACCTAGAAAAGGGGCGTACTTTCATCCCATGTACATTACATCACTATTCATACTCATATTCATACCACTACACATGTCATCTCCAGAGATTGAATCCACAAACCCTAATCCCGAAAACTGATAGTGCTCCTCAAACTTGAACCTTGAACTCAACATTTCGTCAACCAAGCCATTGTTAAATCCGTTATGAAACTCACCACCAAATGCTCCCTCGTTCGATAAATTGTAGCCATGCATGAAAGTATCCTGACCAAAGTTTGAGTTCTGATTATTGAACCCATCCTTTGAAGCCATTTGATGGCCTGAATTTGCAAAGATCCGGCCATTAAGATGATCTAATGACAGCCATTCTGCAAACAAAAGCTTTGGCAAGAAACTTTTGTTATTACTCGCTTTCGGTAAGTCAAAAACCTGAGTAACACACTGATCGGTATCGGCCGATGATTTTTCCATGTGGTGCAATGATTCATGGCTTGAACTTCTGGTTGAGGGATTATAAGGAGAAGGTGAAGATTCCATATTCTCTGAGCTTGGAGTGGTACACTCTGTTTTTGCATGAGCGTCCATTTCTTCAAGTTTGGCTAGTTTTTTCTTCAGATGGGAGTGCCAGTAGTTTTTTATCTCGTTATCTGTTCTTCCAGGCAAATGCTGTGCTATTTGCGACCACCTAATTCGTCAAAAAAGATTGCTGTCAATCATATTGTTTCTCTACAACAATGGATAATATATTTCTTTTCAAAATAATTAATAAACGTCTTTCTAAATTGGATATTTGTATTTTTCCCCTTATCAACGTTTGTGTTTTTATACCTTTTCATCTTTAACAATTCTTTGATTCTCAATTTCTTACATCACCTTGTAATTTTTTCTTAACTTCATTTCAGTATCATTGACCAACAGAATAGCCACAAGTCAATCTTGAATTTCACTGGAGGATTACACCAAATAAAATAGAGGTGGGTCCATCATAATATGTATAGAAAAATAAAGGTTCTGTAGAGGACCTCGATTGCACATCCTATGTCTTACTTGTTTCCTAAAAGACGATGGAGGGTCAGGATTGTCCCTTCTTCTTGCATGGTGAACATCCCTCGTTTTACTCCTGGTCTCAAGTAATTAATCCATCTTAGCCTGCAGCTCTTTCCATTCCTTTGCAGGCCTGAATTTGTAAGATTAAAGAAAAGTCAACTCTAAAGGGCACTTCAGTCAATTTAACTGAAAGCCTTCATCGATCCGTTTCACTTAATTATTTTCGTATATTATACTATATCTATGTTATAATTTTTCCTGAAAGAATAAAAGAACAAATCCATCTCTTTCTAATGAACATGTCATATTAGCAATAAATTTTTTTGTTGTCGTTGTTGACCCAGTGCCTCAAGCAGCAAAAAAAAAAAGTTAGTAAGGTAACAAATTAAAAGGAATAAGAAAAACCAAGACCATATCTTATATAGAAAATATGGAAAAATCATAGACATGTAACATGTTGAGGGTAAGGGACCCCTCACCCTTTCTTTTTGTTAGTTTCTGAAAATAAAACCAAACTGTAATAAATTCAAGAAGGGGTCGTAATCATCAACATCATATAATTTACAACTTAATTCCTGAACCCAAATGCTTGAATCATCTGATTTTCTTGAGCTTAATTTGGTTTAACCGATAGGAAATTCCTGTTCATTTCAGCAATAACGGCATACATACACAACGGAAAATAAAAATATTACGGGAAAGCATATAAAATGCAGAAAAAAGTGGTACAAAATTCTGAGAATTTGTAGTAATATATGTTCGTGAAAATGTGTATCAGGATCCTCTCAAAAGTAATTAATGAAGATGATAGCAACAAGTTAGCGAAGAATGATGAATAATTTATCTATACTGACCAGCATTAATGGGAACAGAGCTCCAGCATGCATGGCCATGGTTGAGGACATGGTTTCTGAGTCTTTGATCTTCTTCGGGCGACCATAAGCCTTTTCTGTGCTTTGGCTTCGGCTTTGGTTTGTCAGAAGATTTGCATCCCATTTTTCCGAGGTGATAAAGTGAGAATAATATGAAAGATATATGGCTTACAAGTTAACAGAAAGAGAGAGAGAGGAAGAGAAGGAGAGGGTTTCTGCGATGGCGTGTTAGGAACAAAAGAAGAGCTATAAATAGCCGACCATAAAGGGCTTGGGAGATTAGTTGTAAGTCTAAGATTTAAAAAAGCAAAAGAAATATTTAAAGCAAGAACTTTGTATTTGAAGAACATGATTTTTCTTTTTAATTTATTAAGTGAGTTTCATGTTCTGACGAAATGTCAATGCTATCCTATCTACGTTTTAAACCTAGTAATTTAGTCGTGTTTGGGAAGAGAGAAAGATATATGAGAAAGAAAAAGAAAAACAAAAGGAAAAAAGAGGGGGGGAGAGATGTTTTTCATTTCTCTTGTTTAGTAAGATTGAGGTAAAAAGAGAGGAAAGAAAAACGAAGGATGGAAAAGGTTTCCATGGACCCATCATTTTCTTTCTTTCATATAAAGTACTTACAAAGATGCTTCATCTTTGTAAATTATAATTCCTTCTCTTGCCCTTATAATTACAAATTTTATAATCTAAACTTTTTATGTTTAACAAAATTACATGCGCACCCCACCAATTTGATCAAAGCAACCCTACTTTAATTCATCTTAATCTGTCGTTTCTTTTCCTTCTTTTCACTTCTCTACTTTGGGGTTTTTATGTTTTCTTTTTCACTTTTTCTCTCCATCCAAACAGAATAAGAGAAATTAAAATCTATGCAGAGTTTTCTATTCTTTTATTGATTAATTTATTTGTCTTCCTTCTTTGTCTGTATTCAAAACTCTACCAGTTCTTGGACCATCACATTGATATATAATATATGAGAAGTTAATTAATTTTGGAATGTTATTCTCATAAGCAATTACTAATATATATGAAACAGTTTCTGACATATACACATAGACTGACCAATTTTACAGCATAGGTCTG
Source organism: Trichilia minutiflora (assembly GCA_035590515.1). Classification (NCBI taxonomy): domain Eukaryota; kingdom Viridiplantae; phylum Streptophyta; class Magnoliopsida; order Sapindales; family Meliaceae; genus Trichilia; species Trichilia minutiflora. Next base: position 10,089,273 of record JAVXUL010000021.1, on the reverse strand, counting down.
GAACAATTTACACTGGGAATTTCCCAGTTAGAAGAACTACTTTATGTATTAGTCCTAAATTATTAAATTTGTAAACAAAAAATAGTTAAAAATAAATTAGAATTATTTATATTTTAGAGAAAATTAAAATTAAAATTTTTGTTACCTTAATTATAAATCCTTCCTAGATTTACTTGTACAAAATATATTAATTAATTTAAGTAAATCATGAAATGGAACATTCTCCAGCTCATACAAAGCTATGATAAAGAATCTAAGAACTGGCAGATTAACCAGTTCCCTGTGTCTTCTACAATGAAAAAATAACAAACACCTAGAAAGAGTTGACTTCATTATATCTTTGTAAAAGAAAGGCCACTTAGATAAAATTATACATACCTATTATGTATACGAAATGCCAAAAAAGATATCAAGAAAACAAAAAACTTAGCAAATTACAAAACGTTATTCCATCACATAGCATTAATTAATCCATTTGATAATGTAGTAATTTATGTCTAAATTGTTATTTTATTAATAAGAAATTAATGATTAATCTTAATAAATGATTTAATTATAAATGACAAATGTGAAACAAATTTTAATTAAATAAATTTAAATGTGTTTTTCCACTCAATTCTATTAATTAAAGGTGGGTCGATAAAAATTTTTCCTTATCAATTAAAAAAAAAACTTAAATTATATGCATAAAGCATCAACATAATATCATACAATTTCGGATACATGCATGTTCATATTAGACAATTTGTACCTAAATTTCTCTACTTCGACCGACAATTAAGTTAAATTCTCATCCATTAGTCAAACTTCATCATCCTAATCTGATGGTAAGACACCAACTCTCATCAACACGTTCAAGTAGTTCTAACCGTTCAATTCGCTGATGATGGATGAAGAAAATCTTTGTGGCACAATATTTGATACTATAGTTTTAAAAAATAATAATAATAAGAGAAAAAGAAAGAAAAACGAGAAATCTTCATGTTTTGATTGTATAACGAATCAGTGACTTGATGAGATGGACGATTAATGTGCAATCATTTATCAATCATTGTCAATTATATAGGCCCCTCTGGTTTCATAAATAATTCATGAAAGTGATTAAAATTGAAATCAGACCTGAAAATTAATTAATAGCTTTTGACAGATTGTATCTGCATATATACTTTTAATTTTTCATTGTTGGTGAGAATGTAAAACATAAAAAATGAAAAGTTAGAACGAAGAGCTTGTCCAATGGGAACAATATGAAGCTTCCATCGGAACAAAATAGAAACTTTCATGTCAACCCCGGCTTCCATTTCTTAAGTTCATCACCTCCAACTAATCTATTTTTTTATTTAAATTTTCTATTAACATATTAAAATGAACTCAATTTCTGTTACACGTGTCTGATTAGAAAGCTTAATTATTTTAATAATTATAAAATCAATTCTTATCCTAATCACTTGGTAGGACTAAGGATAACCAACAAATAATAATAATAATAATAATAATAATAATAATAATAATAATAAAATTGAAAACTGGATAAAAGAACTGTTGGCTTTTAGTACTGTAAAGAGGGCACGCAGGTAGCAGCCAGCTTAATTTTTCTTGCACAAATTAAGGTTGAAAGTTTTGTCACCTAATAATTATTTGTCCAATTTGATGAAGGGTAGTTTTGTTGGTATGCGATAAGATTACAAACTCGGTGAATTATATGAGTGTCGTTAATTAACAGGGAAATTAAAAAACAATAATGATAATGTCTCAATTAAGGATTAAAGAATGACTTTGACTAGCGTTTTCACAGAATTTAATTACAAATTAATGAATGATGCAGTCAAGTCGATTATGTAGATTTTGATATTAGTAAACCCTTTTGCACCTTGGTTAGTATGAATATTTAATATGTCTACTTGCTTTTGAAATATATTTTGATGAGAGAATAAGACATTGATTCCATGTATTGTTAATTTACTGAGACTAATTCTCTTTAATTACTTGCTCGATCATTGGGTATAGCAATAATACCGAGAGAATGTGATTTTATAGTTAACGACGTGCTGGACAATTGTCTTTACGTTGGTTTCGTATTCAATTTTAGAGGATATATTTTTTATAAGAACCTGAACAATTAGTAGGTTTTAGTCAATCTTCGCACTCTAACATTAAGTGGTTTTTGTGCACGTTGTACGATTACAATTGGATCTAATCTTATATTCAACTGGACGCTACAATTTAAACACTGTAAATATTGATGTTTTGCACTACATACAAAAAAATATACATATTACAATGTCAAATATATATTAGAAATTAAAGAACAAAGATATTCTCCAATATTTTATTGATTATGTAATCATCCTTTCTATTCAAATTAAATCAATGAAAGTGGTCGGTTATTGAAATCAATACCAAATTTTTTGTTTTTAATTATCGCCTCGTTAGGTATATTTTGGGGCCCCTTTTAATATTATAGATTTGCATCTACATTAATAGTATTACTTATAAGAATTTGGTACCGCATATATAGGTATAATATATTAATTTGAAGTGTAATCTCCATTCACGCGGATGCACATTGTTTGAAAAGTCTCCATTTACTTATTTTTCAAGATGAACAATGCTTTGCGGAGATGGTTATTATACTTTGCAGTGTTTTCAAAATGTCACAAAGTTTTGACTATTCTTTCTAGGAGTTGTTATGAGTAGGTTGAATTATGCCATATATCTAATGAAACGTATTACATATGAGAATTAAGAAAACGGTGTGTCCCTAATCGACAGAACAAGTTGAGTTATGAAATAACATAAGAAGTTTCAACATCACAACGAGGTTTATACCCGATTATACACTGAAAATCAGCGTAATTTTCTCCTGTTTTTCATCCCAATATCTTTCTAGTTATGTCTCTTCCGGCTGCAACCTTGGTATACATGTGCCATAATTACAAAAATTTTCTGAAAAGTATAAAGGAAATAACAAAGTTTTGAACTAGAAAATGATGATTATGTGAAGATGTCCAACACCCAAAACAGTCAATAAGATCGACAAGAGCTATAAAACAATGAAAAGAGTGGACTTCCCATTGAGTATGCACTAGAGAACAATAATTTTATCTTGTAGCAGTTCTCATTTGATATTCATTTCCATTAATTGGAAGATACCCTTTGTCATGCTTCCTTTCCCGAGTACATGCATCTCTTAGAGATATTGAATAATATGTTTATTTCTATTATTTTTTCCGACCACCCCAAGTGACTCGACATGTTGATCAATTAATATTTCAAGTATAATAAGAAAAGAAAAAGAGATTGATAATAGTTAATATTGATGGTTTAAGATTAAAAAACTTGTTTATAGACGTCTGAACAATTGACATCTGCTATGTGTCCGTAGTTGATTCGATTTGCTTGAGTGATATTAAGTGATAATTAAATACAAAAACCTATGACATAATATCCACGACATACCTCTTGCAATTCTATATATAGAAGTAAATTAATTTAATTATTAATAAGAAAGAGATATTAATTACATAAATGAATTTATGGTATAGTTGTAAATTAATTATGCCTTTTCTGGTGCGTAAGAATGATGATGCAATTAATTTCGTTTGGATTAGAGCTATCTGGTTAGTTCTCTTTCTTTCCCTTTCAGGTAACGAATATAGAGAGAAGAGAAAAGCTTAAATGACCCCTGCAGTGTAACTAACAGTTTTGACTATTAAAAGCAAGCTTATGATTGCTGTAGAAAATTAATTTCCAATTGCAACTGCATGTATCAATCGCTATTCACTAGAAACATTGTTACGATATGTCAGTGAACTCCGTTTCAAAGAACGATGGAATTTAAAACTGTGTGGAGTTTTGAAGATCCTTCAATTTAACGTCTGAGCTGATCGAAACCTTTTTGTTTGGAATTTGCAATTATTATACTTTATATTAATCTTGAAAATATGTGTAGTTAAATAAAGTATTTGATAAAATATTCATCTTATTTTGATTAATAGGACCAAAGTTTTAACTCAAAGGTAAAGATAAAGAGTCAAAGTGCAAGATTTTTTTTTTTTTTAACTCGAATCTCCTATATTCAGTTATTATTATACTGCTCAGTCACACATAAGATAGATATTTACTTTCGTGGAGTCCATGACCATAGTGTGGGATTTGGCTATTGTCCCATATTGCTCAAGTTGGTGGATTGTTGGCTTGTCTT
>JAVXUL010000021.1:10071716-10084969 GCA_035590515.1 Trichilia minutiflora | reverse complement strand
ATTCCTTCTAATCGAAACAAGCAATTGACAATGGATTTTTATTACTTAAAGAGGACCCAGAGATAATTGAAGGGAAAAAAAAAAATGAAATTGAATGTTAGATAGGAGAGAAAATAGGGTTAAAACGGAAGAGAACAAAAATCTAGATAAAAGGAAACCTTAAAGGTAAAATAGGTCGGAACCAGTCCAAGGACTCCATCTTAGATTGGTTCAAGGGATTGCCATGATTAACATTAGTATGAGCATCGATCCAAGCAACTGTATATCCCAAAGAATTAAAAACGATGCCAATTTGCTTAAATCTACTATAAAATAACATTTTTGCCCCTATTCTTAGATCGGTCCACTAGATTGCCATGATGAACATCGATATGGGTGTCAATCCAGGCACCTGTCTGCCCCAAAGCATTAAAAATAGTGCTAGGTTGCTTAAATCATCTATGAAATAATATTTTTGCCTCTTTCTAAAATTTTCTTTCTTACACTACGGGACATTTTTATAATTATCCAAGGTATAAATACAACCAAAAATAGGGGATACTCATTTTCTTCCTCCCTACATTGCCCTCCGTTTCTTCCTTTCCCTGCTCTCTGTTATTTTTCTTTTAGTTCGATTCTTTGTTTTTTAATCATTTAAACTCTTATTTTTTACTAAAAATCATCATAAATCAACTTTCTCTATCTCTTACAAGCCTTATTTTGTTTATTTAGTTGAGAAATCAAGTGAAAGAAAAAAATTAGGGTTTACACCTAAATTGAGAATTTCAAAAATTAGGAATAATCAAAACTTTTTTAGACTTTCAATGGTAAGGGTTAAGTATTAATTTCGTGAGTGAATGAATTTATAGTTTTTGCGTTTACTATTTATCTGTAAATTTATTTTCAATTTCAATAAATCAACTTAAATTATATTATTTAAGTGGAGTTATAACTGTTACTCCTTCTAATACATATTGAAATATTATAAAATTTAATTATTTTTTTTCATTTGGGCTAAAAGATTTGCTCTCCTGTTACTGGATCAACCAACAATGGGCCGCCCGTAAGCCTAAGAGCAGATAGCTGCAGCCTTTTGGTTTAGGTATACCCTGAACTTTCCTCTTCTTTACCCTCTTCCTCCTTACTTTCCTGGCTAGCCCAATGCGTTCACCTCTCGCAGATAAATATTGTCACTTTCTTAATGATTAAGAATGCGATTTTCTTTTTTTTTTTAAATAATTCCATTATATGGAGATTCCTTGCATCTTAATGTGATACAACATTTATTCTGATATAATCCCGCGGTTCGAAAGTAATGAAAATAACAAACTACATTTTACTTGGGTCTGTTTACTAAAATTTAACGGAATAGAGACAAAATAATCTTTACATACTAAACTATTCATTAAAAAGCATGCTTATGAAGAACCCACACACACGGTTGAAGGGAAAAAAAAAAGTATTAAGATCATGAAAAAAATCTACCTGTAGTTGAAAACCAACAGTCGAAAACGAAAAATAGTCCTTAAAAAATTGTTGCGCTGGTCCACCAGGAACAAAGATGAAGACTTGAAATGAACTAAAAATCATCCCAATCTGTTGAACCAATTGCTACAGGGGAGTTTGGAAGTAAATCAGTAATGGATTTTCATTCTCCCATTTTGCTTCCTCAACGTATTCCACATTCCTAAGATAATACGGATGACTACTGGCCTCCTCATCACTACCATAGTCTTACATTGTGTCCTCACCTCCAAAGTGCTCTCATATCTCAATGAAGTCCCATCTTTCTCCCCCTTTATCTCCTTTCCATCGAGTTCTGAACCAAACTGAAAATCCAACCTTTTCAAGCAACCACCCTTCTCTCCATTATTTACACAAACAGAGAGCCCTAATCAGAATCAGATTTGATATATAATGAGGGCCATTTGTCCTAAAAGAGGACTAATTTTTGGGTTTTTCCTCCTGTTAAAAAAAGCATTTATTAAAATTAAAACAAAAATAAGGTATGCCTGAATGTAACTGATGAAAATCCCGGCAAGAGATAGGCAAAACAACCCAACCAATGACAGTATATATAATAGTGGTTACGCCATTGAATTATTTTAGAATTAAATTTGAATTTATTTTGAAGTCAATGAAATAGAATCTTTCTGGTAAAGGTGGTTAAATCCAAATCGACCTTATCTAAACTAAAGAATTAGATAGGTTTAAAAATTTTAGATCAATTTTTATATTGATATTTTAAAAATTGTTATTATCGATTTGGATTCTGATTTGGATTAAATTTAAACCGTTAAAATGAAAATGGAGCTTATCTGATAGTATTTTAATTTTAGATATTAATAATATTAAAAATAAAAAATATTTATACAAATTATTGTAATTATGCTATGTGGATATCACATTTCTCATCTTTTATGAATCTCATATTTTTATAAGAGTAAGAAAAATGTATAGGAGTAAAACAAAGTAAATAAATTATATAGAACATTTAGCTACTATATAACCTTGTGTTAATTTGTATTTTTAAAATTATTATTTCAAATATAACATAAATAGAAATTACAAAGATTGATAGTTGATACTTATATGTAGACAGTAATATTCTTAAGAAAGAAATAAAAGACTTGCAAATAGGGATGATAATACTGGACATTTACAAACAAAACAAAGGAAGCATGATTTAAGTTTTTAGAGATTGAACAATTAAATTGATGTAAGAAAATTGTCAAATTCCCATAATGGTTGGTCCATGTGCGTATACACATCTATTAAAATGTAACAAATTTATTTATAATCCATATTATGCATTCGACTTACAACAAAAGTAATGCTAGACAAAAAAATAAGAAGAAGAAGTTGATAGAAATAAAAGCGAAGGAGTGTGTTTTAGGAACAGTGTTAGTATGCATCATATTAGAATTATAATTTATTTTTAATAATTTTAACTTTAATTTAGTTGTATTCTTATAAATTAGAAGTCATAATTCAAATGATTTGGATCAGATCGAATTAGATCAAATTATCTTAAAAACAAACAATTATGTTTAGATTAGTTTGAAATTTGAGTTTAAACTGACATAAATGTAAATGCCCAACCCTAAATTCTAGAGATGAAAGACGCATTTTTCTTGGATATACAATCCTTTACAAACTCATAATATTTAGAAGTATACTATTTAATGTAACTATGATATATATTGAGAGTTTTAAAAGTTTATCATTCTCAAAAGTAAAAGTTTAAATAGTAATCTTAGCCCAAAAAAAAAAGATCTTATTTAATTTAATAAATTTGTCAAATTATTTTAATCGCATGCAAACTTGATTTTATTTAAAGTATCCGTTATGCATATATAAATGTTTTTTATTTTAATTTTAATGTTTAAGAATTCACACACGAAAGGTGCAATCAAATTTGACCGAATCCCATGCTTAGTTTTCATTTAATTTTAAAAATTAATTATGAAAGTAAAAGTTTGACCAGCCAATAATATTTAAAATGTGCATCACATATTTTAAGTATTTTCTTTTATTTGTTATGATTATTTACATTAATTTATCATTTTTAATTAACAACATACTATTTCATAAATATATGGTAACGTAGTGCGACTATTCCTTATGTTTAGAATGCACCATATTTATTTCTTAATTTTATATATATATATCCATTTTTGCTGATCTAGGTCTTGGATAATCGTGTTGAGCAGTTACTTGAATTTGAATACTAACCTATGAAAATGGTAATAATTGTGACTATTTGTTGAAACTTTATCATAAGTAATTGATAAAAGCCTCCAAAAAGATAATGAAAGACATGAAGCATCATAGAAAGAGAACAAGCTGTTGGATTCTGCATATTGAAACAAGTAACGAATCTGATTTTCTCCAAATACAACTTTCATGGGAGAAAAACAACTAATTAGACTTGTGTGATTTCCTGTGGCAATCTTTCTCAGATGCCAAGATTATTATTAGTAAAAGTGTAATTAGGAGTTTCTCTTCTCCGATGTTGACCTAGAAAACGTGCATACTTTCATTATATGTACATTACATCATTATTCATACTCATGTCCATATCACTGCGCATGTCATCTCCAGAGATTGAATCCACAAACCCTAATCCGGGAAACTGATGATGATATTCAAACTTGAATCTTGAACTCAACAATTCATTAACCAAACCATTGTTAAATCCATTATGAAACTCGCCCCCAAATGATCCCTCATTCGATAAATTATAGCCATGCGTGAAAGTATCCTGAACAAAGCTCGAGTTCTGATAATTGAACCCATCCCTTGAAACCATTTGATCTGCTGAATTTGCAAAGCTCCAGCCATTAACATGATCTAATGACAGCCACTCCGCAAACAAAAGCTTTGGCAAGAATTTGTTATTGCTCTCTTTAGGTAAGTGGAAAACCTGAGGAACACATTGATCGGTATCGGCTGATGATTTTTCCATGTGTTGCAATGATTCATAGCTTGAACATCGGGTTGAGGGATTATAAGGAGAAGGTGAAGACTCCATATTCTCTGAGCTTGGAGTGGTACACTGAGTTTTTGCATGAGCTTCCATTTCCTCAAATTTGGCTAGTTTTTTCTTCAGATGGGAGTGCCAGTAGTTTTTTATCTCGTTATCTGTTCTTCCAGGCAAATGCTGTGCAATTTGAGACCACCTAATCCATCAAAAACGATTGCTGTCAATCGTATTGTTTTTCTACAGCAATGAATAATATATTTCTTTCCAAAATAATAAACATAATTCTAAATTGGATTTTTATTTATGACGTTAGTATTTTAATAATTTTTCATCTTTAATAATTAGTTGATTCTCAGTTTCTTACATCACCTCTAATTTTTTACTTAACTTCATTTCAGTATCATTGACCGACCAAATAGTGACAAGTCAATCTTGAATTTCATTGGAGGATCACACCAAACAAAATAGAGATGGGTCCATCCTAATTTGTATGGAAAATTAAAGTAAATGCTCTACAGCATTCAAGAGTGCAAGGTCAATTGCACATCCTATTTCTTACTTGTTTCCTAAACGACGATGGAGGGTCAGGATTGTCTCTTCCTCCTCCATAGTAAACATCCCTCGCTTTAATCCTGGTCTCAAGTAGTTAATCCATCGTAGCCTGCAGCTCTTCCCATTCCTTTGCAAGCCTGCATTTGTAAAATTAAAGAAAAGTCAACTTTAAAGGGCAGTTTAGTCAATTTAACTGAAAGTCTGCCTCAGTCTCTTTCACTTAATTATTTCGTATATTATACTATTATATATGTGCGTATTATAATTTTTTCTGAAAGAATAAAAGAATAATCCATCTCTTTCTAATGAACATGTCATACGAGCAATAAATTCTTTTGTTGTCGTTGTTGACCCAATGCCTCAAGCAGCCATGCCATTCAATTAATTACAGCAAGAGTTAGCAAGGCAACAAAAGAAATAAGAAAAACCAAGACAACATCCCACATAGAAAATATAGAAAAATAATAAACATGTAACGTGTTGAGGGTATGGGACTCCATCACCCTTACTTTTTCACTTTTTGAACATAAAATTAATATGTAACAAAATTCAAGAAGGGGTCATACTTAATTATCATATAATTTCAACTTAATTCCTGAACCCAAATGCAAATATTGAATCATCTGATTTTCTTGAGCTTAATTTGGTTTAACAGATGAAATTCCAACACATTTCAGCATTAACAGCATACATACACAATGGAAAATAAAAATAATCCGGGAACGCAAACAAAATGCAGATAAGTGTAAACAAAATTCTGAGAATTTTTAGTAATATAAATATCAGTATCCTCTCAAAGTAATTAACGAAGATGATAGTAACAAGTGAACTACAAAAAGATGAATATTTAATTATTTATATACACCAACCAGCATTAATGGGAACGGAGCTCCAGCATGCATGGCCATGCTTGAGGACATAGTTTCTGAGTCTTTGATCTTCTTCAGGTGACCATAATCCTTTTCTATGCTTTGGTTTTGGCTTTGGTTTTGGCTTTGGCTTGTCAGAAGATTTACATCCCATTTTTCGAAGTGGTAAAGTGAGAATAATGTGACAGATACACGGCTTAGAAGTTAGAGAGAGAGAGAGAGAGAGAGAGAGAGAGAGAAAGGAAGAGAAGGAGAGGGTTTCTGCGATGGTGTGTTTGGAACAAAAGATGAGCTATAAGTAGTCGACGATAGAGATTAGTTGAAAGTCTAAGATATTAAAAAGAAAAAGAAATATATATTTAAAGCAAGAACTTTTGTCTTTGAAGCATTGATTTTTCCTTTTTATATGTCGAGTTAGATGCTACCCTATGTATGTTTTAACCTTTGCAACTTAGTTGAGATAAAAAAGAAAAAAGAAAAAGAAAGAGAAAAAAGAAGGGAGGGAGAGAGGTTTTCATTTCTCTTGTTTATTAAGATGTAAGGAAAAAAGAAAGGAAAGAAAAACAAGGGGTAATAAAAGTTCCCTTGGACCCATCATTTACTTTCTTTCGTATAAAGTAGTGACAAAAGATGCTTCAGCTTTGTAAATTATAATTCCTTCTCTTGCCCTTATAATTTATACTTTTAATCTTTAAGAAAATTACATCCGCGCTCCACCAATTCGATCAAAGTAACCCTACTTTAGGTTATCTTAATCTGTCTTTTCCTTCCCTTTCCTTCTTTTCAGTTGTCTACTTTGGGAATTACATTTTTTATGTTTTCCTTTTCTCTTTTTCCCTCCATCCAAACAAAATGAGAGATTTTGAAATCCATGCAGAGTTTTCTTTTCTTCTATTAATTAATTTATTTGTCTTCCTTTTTTTTTTTCAAAACTCTACCAGTTTTTGGACGATCACATTGATATATAAATATTGGAATGTTATTCTCATGAGCAGTTAATAACATATACGAAACCTTTTCTGACAATTACAGTGTGTTTAAGATTCTACTGGGATTAACTAAAACAAAAAATTATAGACTCACCAATTTTACAGCATGGTTCTGAAACATTTTACACGTGGCATTTTCCAGTTAGAAGAAATACTTTATGTATTAAACTCGGACTGTTAAATTAAACAAAAATAGTTAAAGTATTTGCTGATAAATACTCATTCTGTTAATTAACAACGATTATTTATTAATTATATTTTTCGAGAAAATGCAATTATAATTTAGGGTACCTTAATTATAAATCCTTCCCATATTTACTTATGCAAAATATATTAATCAGTTTAAGCCAAGGATGACATGTAATATTCTCCAGCTCATACAAGCTATGATAAAGAATCAAAGAAATGGCATAAATACTATTTTCTTAGGTGATTAACCAGTGCCCTTTGTCTTCTACAATCTGTGTAAAAACAAGGCCCCTTCTATAACATTATATTTGGATAAGAAAGATGCAAAAAATATCAAGAAAAAGAGTAGCAAATTAGAAAAAAGTTATTCCATAACATAGTATTAATCCATTTGATAAACATAGTAATTTATCTCTAAATTAGGTTTTTATTAACAAGCAATTAATGATAGACTAGGTACTTAAAAAGGGTCTAATCTTAATAAAAGATTTAATTATAAATGATAAATGTGAAACTAATTTTAGTTAATTAAATTTAAAGGTGTTTTCCCACTCAATTCTATTAATTAAAGGTGAGTGTAAAAATAAAAGAAAACTTAAATTATTTCAAATAGAAGTTGCATAAAGCATCAAAATATTTGATACATGCATTTCTCCAAAAAAAAAAATTTGATACATGCATGTTCATAATGGAAATTTGGAGGATATGGACCAAAATTTCTCTACTTCCACCGACAAGTAAGTTAAAGTCTCATCCATTAATAAACTTGATCATCCTAATCTGATGGTACGATCCCAACCCTCATGAACATGTTCAAGTAATTCTAACCGTCCAATTCTCTGATGATGGAATGAAGAAAATCTTTGTGGGACAATATTTGATACTATATCTTTCAAAAAAAGAAAAAGAAAAAGAAAGAAAGAAAGCGATCTTCATGTTCTGATTGTATCAACGAATTAATGACTTGATGAGATGGACGATTAATATTCAATCATTTATCAATCATTGTCAATTATTGGTCACTCTGGTTTCATATATATAATTCATGAAAGAGATTAAAATCGAAATCAAACTTGAAAATTAATTAATAGCTTTTGACAGGTTGTATCTTATCTACATATATACTTCTAATTTTTCTTTGTTGGCAAGAATGTAAAATATAAAAAATAAAAGTTAGAACTAATGGCTTGTCCAATGAGGACAATATGAAGCTTCCATCTGAATAAAATAGAAACCTTCATGTCAACCCTAGCTCCCCTTTTTTTTTGTGAGGAATTAACAAGTTCAGTTCATCTCAACCAAATAATGTATTTTTTTATTTAAAATTTAGTCTTCATTTTTTATTTCCATTTAATATATTAAAATGAACCCAAATTTCTATTACACCTGAATAAATAGAAAGCTTAATTAATTTTAATAATTATAAAATCATTTCTAACCCTAATCGCTTGGGTATGACTGAGGACAACCCACAAAAATAAAAATAATAATAATGATATATTGAAAACTGGACAAAAGAATTGTTGGCTTTTAGCGTTGTAAAGAGGGCACGCAGGCAGCAGCCAGCAAATTAAAGTTGAAACTTTTATTACCTAATAATTATTTGTCCAATTCAATGAAGAATAGTTTTGTTGGTATGAGATAAGATTCCTAACTTATTGAATTATGCAAGTGTCTTTAATTAACAGGGAAATTAAAAACAATAATGATAATGTATTAATTCAAGATTAAAGAATGACTTTGACTAGCGTTTTCACTGAAGTTGATTACAAATTAATGAATGATGCAGTCAAGTCGATTATGTAGATTTTGATATTCTTAAACCCTTTTTCACCTTGGATAGTACGAATATTTAATATGTCTACTTGCTTTTCAAATATATTTGATGAAGATAATAAGAAATTGATTTCACTCATTGTTAATTTACCAGAGACTAATCTCTTTAACTACTTGCTCGATCATTAGGTATAGCAATTCTACAATGTCAAATATATATCAGAAATTAAAGAACAAAGATATATTATCCCCGATATTTTATTCTATTCAAAATCAATGAAAATAATTCAAATTAATACCAAATTTTTTGTTTTTAACATCACCTCGTTAGGTATATTTTTGGGCCCTTTTTTATATTATAGATCTGCATCTGCATCAAACAATATTATTTATAAGAATTTGGTACAGCATATATAGGTATGGTATATGAACTTGAAGTGTAATCTCACGCGGATGCACATGTTTCGAAAAGTCCCCATTTTCTTATTTTTCAAGACGAACAATGCTTTTGGGAGATAATTTGCAGAGTTTTTAAAATGTCATAAAGTTTTGACCATTGTTATTTATCAGTAGGGTAGATTATGCAATATATCTAATGAAACATATTACATATGATAGAATTAAGAAAATGTTGCGTTGCTAATCGAAGAACAAGTTGAGTTATGAAATAACATAAGAAGTTTTAACATACCACAACGAGGTTTATACCCATTTCTACACTGAAATTGAGAGTGATTTTCTCCTATTTGTCATCCCAATAGCTTTCAAATTAAGTATCTTTTGGCTTCGATATATATGTGTCATGATTACAAATTTTTCTTAAAAGTATATTGGAAACAAAATATTTATGTGTGTTCAACACATAAAACAGGTAATAAAATCTTTTTAAATAGTACAAAAACTATAAAATTTAGTTGACCACTATCAATTACTTACCTAATATCTATCATTATAAACTTTTATTTTGCTTAGGAGAAACTCAGACTATGAAACAATCCTATTGTCCAAAATGTATGTATACATAATTTAAGGCATTATCGTACTCTACCCTTCTAAAATCAATGAAAAGAGTGGACTTTCCTTGAGTATGCGTAAAAGAAACAATAATTTGATCTTGTAGTTGTTCACATTTGATATTCATTTCCATTAATTGGAAGAAAACCTTTGACATGCTCCCTTTCCAGAGTAAATGTATCATTTGGAGATATTGACTAGTAGATTTATTTCTATTATTTTTTTTCAACCCTTCCAATAGTGACTCAACATGTTGATCATTAATATTTTAAGTATAATGAGAAAGGAAAGAGAAAGACTTATAATAATTAATATCAATAGTTTACTTTAAAATTTTAAAAAATATATGTTTATAGCCGTCTGAGCAATTGGCATCTACTATGTGTTTGTAATTGATTCGATTTGCTCGAGTGATATTAACATTAAGTTATTTAATTAGGTGATGATTAAATACAAAACACCTATGATACAATATCCACGCGACACCTCTTGCAATTCTATATATATAATTAAATTAATTTAATTATTAATAAGAAAGGGATATTAGTTACATAATTGAATTTATGGTAAACACATATAGTTGTAAAATAATTGTGCCTTTTCTGGTGGGTTAAAATGATGATGCAATTATTTTTTTTAGAATTAGAGCTAGCTGATTAGTTCTCTCTCTTTCCCTTTCAAGTGATGAATATATAGAGAGGAGAAAGTCATAAAATTGACCCTGCAAATAATTATTTAAGTGTAACTAACAGTTTTGACTATTAAAATCAAACTTGATTGCTGTAGAAAAAAAATTTCCAATTGCCATTGTATGTATCAATCACTATTAAATATAACATTGTTATGATATCTCACTGAACTCCGTTTCAAAGAACGATATTGGAATTTAAAACTGCGTGTGGAGTTTTGACGATCCTTCAACTTAACGTCTGAGCTGATCGATGCTTTTATGTTTGGAATTTAAGATTATTATACTTTATTCTAATCTTGAAAATAAAAATATATGTAGTTAATTAAAGTATTTGACAACATTCACTTTGTTTGATTAATTAAATCAAAAAATTAAAGGTAGCAGTTAACGTGCAAATCTGATTACAAAATATCGTGCAAGTGGTTTAATATTTTTTTCTCATTCGGATTTACTAGAGTATGAGATCAAACTTGGTACAATATCATATCAATTACCATTCCAATCACATGATTATTTTTAACCCATGGTAAAACTACATGCATGATACATGTAAAAGAGTTTAACTTTTTGGCTATAACTTCGCCAATTTCATCTCATAATTTTCTAAATGCATGCGGCAACATATATTCCGAAAAGGCCATGTCCCCAGATTCCATAACGATCATCTCCAAGCACAGCCATTAATATAACACATAGGATTCAAGTTTAGTGAATTAATGATAAGATGAGTTAAAAGACCAAAATCTTTTTCACCAACCTACCTAACAAGTCAAGCACAGAAAGCTTCGAATGTCAACTACTACATTTTATATATGTATAGCAAACAATCCCCAAAAGATTTCAACGCTAGCTATCGTATGGAATGAGAGAGATTAGTATACATGTATGTATACGTGTATAGCTACATTTTACATGTTGAATATTAACTTTTCTCTCTCTTATGCAATACCATTGATAATGATAATCAGATCTTCTGTCGGCTTGCTTCATTGATGGTCCTGCTATTTTTAGACTGTTGATCCTGCATACTTGAACATCTCAAGGGTAGGAAAGAAGTCAAAATCTTCAACAAAGGGATGTTAGCTACGTGGCGGATTGAAGATTGTTCGGTATTCACTCAACTTGCTAGTTTTATAATTTCAGTTTGTGTACAGAAAAGTTGACAATTCAATTATTTAAAAAAGAAAAAGAATAAAAAAAAACTAGTAATTTTGACGCAGGTTTTATCTGCATACTCGGTCCATTGAGTCATTTTGATTGTTATGTTACCTTTGATCTGTCCGCGTCTTGACGCCTACGGTGAACTCAAATCATTTTGCCAAGCTGCTTTGGAGAATTCCCATTGGGTCTTTGGAGCCCCCCTACCCAAACAAACCAAGATGATCTCCTAGCTATCATCTGCCGACGTTCAGAAATAAAAATCAAATTTTCATCGACGATACAAAAGTATGTAACCGGCCCCGCTACCAAGGAGAATCACTTGTCTAACCGACGGAGCAAACTTTTTTCTTGGGTTTGGACATTTTCATTCAGTTGAATTTCTATACGCACATGACTAATTTTCCAGGAAAAATGCATTCTGGGGTAGAAAAGGTCGGCTGTTCCTATCAGCCCATGTTAACTCCATGCCTCTGTATACGATTTCCACATATACACCTCCAATCAAATTTCAGATCAACCCTGTTTAATGGCCCGAGCATAATTCATAACACCATCCAACCATTTACCAAAATCAAATTTAAGTTTCTTAACACCATAAGATATCACTAAATCAGGTATATACAATTATCCGATCTTACAATGAAGTGTTCAAACAGTCAGATTTCCAGTCATACAGAATCTTACAATGAAAACATGTAAGATCATGCGGTCAGATTACAACGGCAATGACGGCATGTAAGATCACACAGTGAGGTTACAATGGCAGCACTGATATGCTCAGCTGAGAAAATTTTGCAAAGAAATCAGGCTTCCACAATCCATCAAATCCTACAATAGTAATTCCTTTTAACAGTCGAAAAGTAGTACTCCCAAACATTTTATAGGTGAATAAATTTTAAGTTATAAGATTATACGGCCGCAAGAACTTCAACGCGAACCAGTAATAACCAATGAGCCTAAACTCAAACAAAAAAAAAAAAAAAGAAAGAAAGAAAACGCGCATAGTAATTAAAAGAGTACTAAATGACCAAATATAAATGATAGAGTTTGTCATAATGTGAAAGCTTCAGTCTTCTGCTTAAATTGGTAATTCACCCTAACCAACTCACAAGCTCCTCATGAAGTACTATCAGACATCAGCGCTACCAATTTAAGCAGTACCATCCAGGCGTGTGTTCTTGAATCCATACTGAAGTCAGGTAGTAATCATATTAAACTGGAATCTAGAAAGTTGTTGAGGAATGGTTGAAATCACTGGCCCATATCTCTGCCACAAAATAAGCACCATGTGTTACAACAAAAACAATACTATTTTGGTAATATTACCCTCTCCACAAAACTGACAGAAGTAGGGGAAGAAGGACACTGTGCCTTTTAAAGACAAGAAATTAGCAAGAACTAAGGAGAGGAAAGATTGAAGAACAAGTTCATGAACTAGACACATTTAAAGTTGTTTCAAGCAGAATATTAATATATGCTACAGTAATTCCATATAGTGCATCCACTACTTCCCCTCTACCTTAATTTAAAATATATATATATATATA
>JAVXUL010000021.1:10047502-10058682 GCA_035590515.1 Trichilia minutiflora | reverse complement strand
CTATTTGTAATAAAGTGATTTTATGTATTTGGCTTGGCCAGGAATAACTTGTATTGTATTTTGAGAAAATACAAATGATGATACTTGTATGATTGAAAATCGTCTATATTATATTATTTTATAAAAGATTTTTGAAAATGAGTTTGAAAATAGGTATTAATGCCTTATGAGTCTTAAAGGTGCATTATAAGTGATAGCATGTATTTTTGAGATTTGTGACGATTGTCACGTGGTCGACTAAGGTCAGGGTATGACACTTTCTATTGGTCTTTATCCTCAATTCTTTTCTCTTTTAATTTATAAGTCATGAGAGATCTAAGTAGTTCTTCAAGTGGCAAAGTCTTCAGGTCTTCTGTCTCATAAATGATAGTCACCTTGGCTTCTCATGATCTTGGTAAGCTTTTCAAGATATTGGTCATTATATCTACATTAGAATAAGTCTTGTCAAGAGCTTTTAAACTGTTAATGATATCAATAAATTGTGTAAACATATCTTTGATATTTTCATGTGGTTTCATTTTAAATAGTTCATAATTATGAACTAGAGGACTGATTTTTAAGTCCTTAACTCTACTCGTCTATTCATGTATGACTTCTAATATATTCTAAATCTCTTTTGCATTTTCATACCATAAACTCTATTAAATTTTGTCTTGTCTAATACATAATACAATATGTTCATGGCTTTTTCATTGAAAGTGAATTGATTTTTCTCATCGTCCAGTCTTACTTTAGTTTAGGTTTTCTTTCCCTAGTGGTCTCATTTATAACAGTGGGTGTTATATACTTATCTTTTACAATGCTAAAAATGTCAATATCTAGTATAGTAAAAAAATTTGCGTCCTCTTTTTTCAATACACATAATCGATGTCATCAAAAATAAAAGGACAGTGAGTAACCTGACCCTTTATAACCTGGGATGGATGCTAGATGATGCCATTATGATCTACTACTCTAAGATGTTAATCTCAATAAAAATATAAACTAGGCTTTGATACCACTTGTTGTCCTAGAGTATATCACCCAAGAGGGGGTGAAATGGGTAAAATATAAATTAGAAGTTTAATAAATTTTACTAAATGATTTATGAAATAATGATTTCAGAAAAATACTAACAGTCAACCAATTAACAGTAAATCTAAATAGAGAGAGAGAAAGCAAACAAAGGATTTAGCGTGGTTCAATAAATCAACCTATGTCTACTCTTCTTGATTGATCTCTACACACCGAGAAATCACTAAATGTCTTAGTTTGATCTGGATCAAGAATAACCCAAATATAACTCCTCAATAGTGAAGGGTAACCAAATACAATATTTCTTTAATACTAGGTAAAGAGTAAACCAGCTAAATCTTTTTTTTAAGGATGAAAAGCAACCTAAAAAATTAAAATAAAATAAAATTAATAACTTTTTCACAAAGTGGATGTATAATAAGTTCTTTGTTTTTTAATTTTCTCTCACTAGAGTAAATACAAATAAATGAAGCAGATGAGAGAAATTATTGTAGACGAATGTTCTTATTGTTATATGAAAGTTAGGCTGAATATCCTTTCAAATTCTTCTTGTCTTTAGCATAATGGCATGTATTTATGTCCTTGAGTAATGTCTCCAATATCTTTCTAAATCTTCATTAAATGTGAGCAATAAATGTACCAAATTAGTTGTTACATTTTAAAATCTGCATGAAGTATCGATATTTTACTAAAATGTATCAATACTTATGCTCAATATCAGCTTAGAATTTTTGCTTCGTATCAATGTATCAATACATTATTAGAAGATATCAATACTTGCATATGTTTTGCCCTTAAGGTCTTCGTCACGCCTCGATACTTTGCTTGGATGTATTGATACTTACATATGTTCATCTAAATCTACATCTCTTGTTGCACATGTCAATATATTTGCTTGAACATATCGATACTTGGGCTCTGAAAGATGATGTATTGATCCTTTTTGTTTTTGTATTGATACTTCTTGAATTTATTGCATATGTATCGATACCTAAACTATTGTGTATCGATATATAAACTTGTACTCATACTTTTCTCAATATTTTGACCATCAATACAAGATTGTTCAACAAAAACTTAATTTATATACTTAAAATTTTAATTTCAAACATTATATAAGTCATCAATTTCGTACATTAACATATCATCAACACGAGTATCAACGTGACTTAACCATTAAGATAAAAAAATATTCAATTTAATTTAATACATAATTAATCATTTTGCTCATCATCAAAACATATTAAGATATCATTTTTTATAGATATTTTGCAATATTTTATAATAAAAATTAATTCTAACATATAAATAAATATATAAATATATTTATATTTATTGTCTTGAATTTTGATTAATTTAAATAAATATATAATTATCAATAATTAGGTTTTTTAATAATTACAATAAAAATAAAAATTATAAAATTAATTACTACAAATTTTAATAGGAATTTGTCATTTTAGATGCTAATTGTACAGATAAAAAGAATAAGGAAAGAGTTTTGATTTTTAGGGTTAGAATTTAATAATATTATTTTATTATTTAAATTATTAAATAATATCAGTTTGTTGTTTATTTTATATGAAATTAAATTAAAATTTAAAAATAAATTAAATTAAAATTTAGATTTACTTTAATTAAGAAAGAATATTTGTATAACTTTTATACAATAAAATCTATTTTGTCCAATAATATTATTATATTATTTTTAATAGATCAATCTTATTTTGGTAGATTTGATAACACAAATTTGATCCATCGTTAACGAATTTCAAAAATTTTAATCCAAGTCTGATTCATGGATTCACCATCTATGAAAAATAGATCAAATCAAATTGGATTAAACGAATTAAATTGAATTCTGAATAGCCCTACCCCCTCTTAGTAACGGGCGTGAAGCCTCCGTTGATAACAATTTATGTCATAATATTTTTTATATATATTCTAATAATTATATTATTTTTTATTAAGAAAATTTTAAAAAATTATATAACAATAAAGATAATTTGAGACATTTAACTCTTAAATTAATTATAATTAAGACAAAACAGATTTATGGATTAAACTATAAAATTGATTCCTATTGATAGTTTTAAAATTATGGAGACTAGAGCTATCAAAATGAGTTGGGTTTGACGGATCAGTCTGTTTAACTTACAAAATAAACGAGTGAGAGTTAAGGATTTTTAACCCGTATGTTAAATGGATCGACCTGATCAATCTGCGGATAAAAGGACTCAAACTGGTTAACTCACAGACCAATCCATTTTGTTTATAATATTTATTAAAAAAATTTAAAAATATATTTAAATTAATTTTTATTTTTAAGAATATTATTATTGTATATTTAATTTAATTTTTTTTAATTAAATATTTTTTGTTATATATATCAATTAAATATTTAAAAATATTGTTTTAAATTAAATTTTATTGTATATTATATAATAATAAATTTTTAATTTTAAAAAATTAAATTAAAAATATTTATTATATTTATAATATTTTTTATTAATTTTTATTTTTAAAAATTATAATTATTAATTAATATAAATAGCCTAATCGAGAGATCGGCTTAGAATTGAAGATATTAATTTATTTATTAAATAGATTAGCTCATCTAATCTGTTTAAATACTTAAGTTATGATAACCCAGCAATCCGATTTAATCCCGTATTTGATAGCCCTAATTTTTATTTTTATGTTAGAGTCTATAAATCGAGATCATTTTTCTCGAAACTTGCTTTGATAACGATGAGATCGACTTCTGTTGAAATTGTGAATTTAGAACTGCCCACGATATTTGTTATTCATTTATAAATCGATCTCCTCCTCCGAGTTTAAGGGCGATACAAATGATGGAGGTTGACTGAGATCATGGCCTCGTTTGTTTGTTTCTTCTTGACAGTAACCATGGCAATTATAAAAGAAATAATAAATATATATATAATTTAGAAAAGAAAAAGATCCAATTAGTAATATTAATTTGTGAACCTTGTTTTTCTTTTTCTTTTTCTTTTTTAAATAATGATATTCATATTAATTTATTTTCTCCAAAATTTACAATCATATTCATTACAACTATAAAGTACAAACTCTTATATAAATTTATTTCATAAAAACCAGCCAGCATGACAAAATTTTTACTCACTCATACACTTATCATATATTTCATGTTTGTATAATTTTCTTTTTTATAAATATTTTCTTACATTAACTTGTATGAAAAAAAAATATGTATTTTAAAAGTTATTGTATTAATGTAAATAACACGATAAAATTTTAAAAAAAATAAAATTAAGAACTTTAATTTTTTTTTCTAGACTAAAGAACAACATGTTCCATTATAATCTTTATATTAAATTTTTTTCATTTAATTTCATAATAATTTTACACAAACCTTTTTGTTTTAACGAGAGACAAACATTTTCAACCAAATTGCTTTTGTATATTTATACGAACATAGCATAGGATTGTTTCTTTTGGCTCCATACCATGATAACTGGAAAATGCTACATCAAATTTCCATGCTCATGCCAGCCATGTATTTCCTCCTTTTCGAGCAATCTGCTGACGAACGGAGATAAACGGATAATTTACGGGAAAAAAGAAATCATGAAATTCTTGATAAAGAAAAATCATATCTCGAGCCTCAAGAGAAGAAAAAATATATATATATATATATATATAAAGATCTGTCAGATGAATCAGATAGTTTATCAGCTTCCATAAAACAACAGACAGTTAGCAAATCTCAGAGAAAGTTATACATGATTAATCTTCCTCTTCACTCTAATTTTTGTGATTGATTAATAATCTCATACGCAAACAAAATTGTGGGAGCTATGGGGCAGATGATGATGATAATGATTTCCTTTTGCCAAGGAAAACCTGAAGAACCCCATCGGATCCTCCAGCTACCAGGGTACAATGGTTCTCATTCATTTGTCTCCAGCACACACAACTCACGAACCCTCGCTCAGGCCCGGGTGCAGCCTCTGGTTCGAACCCATGAACCCAAACTGGCTCACCCCATCTCCTATCATACACAAAAACTTGATTCGTTTCTGATCCGCAACACAGTAATCCTCCATGTCTCCACACGGAGAGCCCAACAAAGTTTCTATTATTCACATGTCCTTTATACGTTCGAATTACACTTGAATCGTTTATATTCCATAGCTTTAAACAACCGTCGGTTCCAGCGGTTACCAAACTATGAACGTCGAGAAATCGAATGTATGTGACTGTCTTTGTATGTCCGTCAAAAACCATTACCGGGTCAACCAACTTCCTGACGTCGTACGCGTATGCTCTCCGGTCAGCGCAACCAACGGCTACCATTGCTCCACCGAACGGATGAAACTCAACGCAACACACGGAACTACGTGACACACTTGGCTGCACCGTAGCCATACATTTCCCACCGTCGCCGCAACGTGGGTCCCACATTTGCATGGTTCCGTCATCCGAACCGGATGCCCCCACAACAGGATCACATTGAGAATAATCCACGCTCCAAATCCGTCTCCCTCCGTGCTCGTCGCGTTCAAAGATCGAAATTTTTCTCTCTAAATCGTACTCCATCACTACCCCATCATAGTCGCCGGATCCCAACACCCGTCCCCCACTCCCGGGTTTCCAGCGGAGGCTACTGAGTTTAGCCGGCGTGCATATATCATAATCACACACTTTGCTATGGTCTAGCAAAGTAATATCATTTTCATCTGGTAGCAAAGATTTTATGCTGTAAACTCTAATCTTCCTGGCAATTCCTCCGGTTGCAATGATGGAATCCGATGCGTCAAATTCTATAACTCCTAGAGCATCTGAAGCGGCTCCTGTTTTAGTTGAAGAAACAACAGCACATAGATTGAAATCCCATTCGCATCGAGCTGTTTCTTCTTGTTCTATGTTTTGTAATTTTTCCGTTTTTTTTCTTCTTCTTGGTCTTGAACCTCTACATGGTGTTGTTTTTGACCTGTGAGATGGAATGTTGAGGAGAAGTTGTTCATCGCCCATTCATATCAATTGGAGGATAGAACCAGGATTTTGGCTTTTGCAACCATGAAAGGCTCCCCGTAAACCGAACCTAACCTCAATATGAAGTCATCGTTGGATAAATATAAATGTGCACAGTCCATCTTTATATTTCTCACAATTTTTGGGACTATTATTTTAATTCTCCATTCTTTTCTTATCATTTTTAACTCATAAGAACTTATAAAAATATGATAAAATTTTAACAATAGATCATGAAAACACTTTAAATTGTTTAGGATGAAATCTTTTGTTTTATTGTGTTTCGAATCCGCCCACAACATATAAAATGTTCGGTAATATTTATTTTATTATCAAATAAAACCTGAAACTTATTTTTTAATACTTACTGATGTAGAGAGAGAAGAGATAGACAATTTATGTAAGATTTTTTTTTTTCCCCTAGAGAAGTTTGTATTAAATGCAAATTATTATGGCGAGGTGTCGTGGACATAAGAGAAGTGTTGTTTCGTTGTGCACCTCAATTTTTTGCATGGGATGTTGTGGATCCAGGCTGTTGTTTTGATTTGCCTTACGTGGTTTCCGTTTAGCCCTTTGTCTTCTCAACTTGTCTGAATTTTCTCAACCTCAGCTATAGGAAGGATTCCTACAAAAATATGGGATGCCAAAACCACAAGCGATCGACGTAGCTCAACATTTGGAAACCCTAAAGCTATTAATGAGATGGATAATGTCGGTAATTGCCTATTGGTTAGGAGCAACGCTACGTAATATATATACAACGTTGTTCTTTTATCCATTTCTTAAAAGTAATTTTTCATTTTTCTTTTAGTTTTCAATTTATAAAAAATATTTTATAAATTAAAAATCATTATGTAAGAGTTAAAAATTATAATTAAGGAATTGAATAAATATAACACGCAGAAATAAATTGTAGTCTAACCCATTTGTTATTTTTGTAACTCATTAAAAAGATAATTAGGATTATAAAAATTAATATTTAATTGTATAATTAAAAAAAAAAAATAGTATTATTGTGAATTAAAATGTTTAAGAATCACGCGCGTTTAGACTAGTGATACTTGTCTCCTGCTTAACCTGATGTGAGAATTCAATTTTTCTTTTGTGATAGAGAAATTAAATTTTTCTAAATATAATAATTTATAGAAAATAAAGTATAAAAATTAAAATAATAAATAAATGCTTACCTTTTTTTTTCCCTGTATGGTTTAATTAGTACAGCTGATATCTCCCCCATTTGTAGTACTTATTTGAAAATTTTATTGTTACCAAAAAGCTACTATAAATAAATAAGTATGGTGTGCAATACTATAAATAAAAAGTTTAGAATAATACTATAAAATATAAATTACTTACACAAATTTTTTTATATTAGTACTAATGCCAGCTAATAATTATATATATGTATACTTATTATCTTATTTTATAAACAAAATATGAAATTAAAAGAAAAAAAAAATACTTGAGGATCTTTCTACTATGATACATATTCTAATTAGGACTACTTTAATTAAATTTATGAGGTAACAATACTTTTGGATTTAGACATTCGAATTCCTTTAATTGTAGCTAGACTTCTCTCCAAATAAAATTACATATATATAAAATTTATTTATTTTGAAGATAACAAAAAATCTAAGATACACTACAAAACTCAAATAATGTAAATAGATACCGACTTCAATGTAGTAATGACAAAATAGTCAAGTTGGTTTCAAGTATGTTAATATAGTTTGGAAATAATAATATTTTAGTATCTTGTTATTAGTTATATATATATATATATATATATATATTGAAGTAATCTACATGAATTAATCCTTACAATATTATTTGAAAAATATAAAAATATAATAAAAAAATATTCAAAAATATTAATTATATTAAATGTAAAGATATAACATATTATGCAGTTCAAAGAAAATAATAATAGAATAAAATCAAAAACATAAAGATATCAGAATTTACATAGTTTGGTAATTTACTTACATCCACGAGTTTACAGTTATTTCTATTATTTACCTTATAAATAATATTACAAATACAAGGTATTTATATTTAAACTCTACTTACAAGAAATTTCTAAAACTACCCCTTTATTTACAAATACGGTACGTTCCGTCTACTGATCACCATAACGGTACTTACAAATTTAAATCCTTTAGGAAATATAAGTCACTTTTCAACATAACATTTAAATTAAAATTAGAACTTTTAGTCTCCGAATTTTATCATCCATAATGTAGTTATAGATCTCTCTAA
Organism: Trichilia minutiflora; assembly: GCA_035590515.1. NCBI lineage: Eukaryota > Viridiplantae > Streptophyta > Magnoliopsida > Sapindales > Meliaceae > Trichilia > Trichilia minutiflora. The sequence continues at coordinate 10,050,387 of JAVXUL010000021.1, read as the reverse complement.
CCAAATGCATGTTAGTGTAAAATATAAAAAGAGATAATTGTGCCATGGCAAGTCACGGCCATAGCAATCCCCATCAAATATTGTCAAGAAGTTAGAAAAGGAAATCACATAAATAGATGATAAAAGACAAGGCGAAAGAGGAGGAGGAGGAGGATAGATTCCATTAATTTTATTGGACCGAAAGGGGGATTGCTGCTTTATAATGCTTGTACTACTAAGTACTAACCACATGTAGATTGCTTATTATTTCAAAATAATGGAGTGAAGATGGTAGATAACGTTTTTTTAGACCAACAATCACTCGAAACACATCACGAAACTTTAAATAATTAATGCTTTTTTTTTTATAACATTTAGGGAAACGGGAGAGGATACGGGATATTCAAATATATCTTTTTATCTTTTAATTTTCTATTATAATTAGGCTTGACAATTTAATAAAACAGAGTTTTGTCTTTATTGTGTTTAGTGATGTATAATAAAATTTTATTCTAACAAAAATACAACCTATTTTATTAATTAGATCACAAATTCAAAAATCAAATACAACTTAATTCATTAATTAATTAATGAGTGATACAATATGATATAATCAATCAACTCATTTATCAAATAAATAATTGTTTTGTTAATTAGATTAATTTAGTTAAAAATTACCATAAACTCGATTATCAAGAATATCATTTGTTTTATTCACTTTTTCAATTAAAAATAATCTTAATTATTAAAATAATGAATATTAATGTTCTATCTAATTAAAATTTACATAAAAATTGAAATATATTAAGAATTTCTACAACAAGTCAACCAAACACGATATAAAAAGCATTTGATCAATTACAATAATCTATCTTTTAATCCATTACCAGTAAATGTGTTGTTAAAAGCAACGAAATTATATTATTAGATTATTAAAAGCAACTAAATTATATTATTACAAAGATCATTAAACATTATAATATAAATGTGTTGTTAACAATAACATGTAGAATATTAAATTGAAAATAAAGGGACTTAATTGTAATATCAATAGTTTATGACTTTTTATTTATTTTTTCTTATACCTATTAACATATGAAAAGTACAAATAAATATTGAATTGAAAATTAAAAATTACAAGAAAAAATAGTAAATTTTATAAAATAAAAAATAAATATTAAAATAAAATAATTGGTGATCAAAGTGAGTACATCTAAATATGCCGTTCCATTGCACTAAATAAATTTGTTCAACGTTGGATATTGACTACTATTTTTGGTTGTGTAAATTGGATGGCTAACTAACACAATATTAATTATCTATTTTCTTTATTTTTTATTGTCCCTTCTGTCAACATATTAAATTAAGCATTGATGGTGAGGGCATCTTGTATGGTGGAGATTGCATGAAGAAAAATCAAAATACTGTACTTCTCAAAAAAAAATTATAATTTTTAATTTTTTATTACAATTTTCTATAGAAAATTATATGCTACAATTAATTACACCATGCTATTAAATCTCAACTACAACCTTTTATTAATAAATAAATGGTACCAAATTTTTAAAAGCTAAGAAATCTTAATCAATAAAAGGTTTACGTAAATACATGCCTTTAATTTTTTTTGCCTTGTAGTCTAAGATTTTAATTTTTTAAAAATACTTACTTATGTCCTTAACATTAATTTCTGATGCTATTTTAATTGTTTTGACGCCCGTCACCATCTTTATGTTTAGCCCAAGACCACCGTCGCTCATTTCGCCACCACACCATACTCACCCAACTTGTAACTATTGTCACACAACCACCACAAACTCGTTATTTGGGAGAGTTTTCTACATAAAGATTCATTAAATCGATTTTTTTTCCACTAGTTCGTAATGCGCACAATTTTGAGCCTTTGAGAGATACCTCTATAACTCTATGCTTCTCTCCAATATTTTCGTTGATCTTCCAATTATTTTTGTGATAAATTTTTTGTTGAGATAGATCCATTTGAACACAAAGTTTGTAGATATACGAAACAACACAATTGAATAAATGACTAACAACCGAAAAACAATATCTACCACCATAGATTCAAAATCTAGGTGAATTAAAAACCCAACCACTTTTTATAGTTAAAAGGACAAAAAATCTGATACTACAAAAAGAAAATAAAGTAAGAAACGAGGCTACAATATCCACCACCAAGGTGAGAAAAAATTTTCTTGCCTCGGTTGTGGAAAAAGATAGGAAGAAAATAGGCTGCGAAAAGAAAAAAGTTGAGAACAAAAGTTTATAATTAAATTTCTTTTTGGTAAATATTAATTTTCAGTATAATTTACTTATTTTTTAATAATATTTAATATTTTGTAATTTTATTTTATAATAAGCTTGATTTCACCTTTATTTCAAACATACTTTTAACTAATGAGTTGCAAATTTTTATTCTCTAAAATATTGTTTTAAATTATGCTAAGACTTCGAAAATGTGCTGAATAAGACAGTGCATGAATTTATCCATTTTTTCAAAAAAAAAACTCTATCAACTTAAAATGTAAAAAAAAAATATATCAATGGTAGCATAACTAGAGAAAATTTCTTGATGGGAGTATTGTAGTCTCACCTTCTATTGTGTGAATGAAATCCCAGTGGTTGCCTAGGATTAAGGGTATCAAAAGGGTCGGATCGGGCTTAATCGGTTCGGGTTGTTTCGGGCTAAGCATTTAAACGGATCGAGTCGGGTTGGCCCGTTTAATAAACGGGTTGATATTCTCAACCCTAATCCAACCCGTCGAGTTAACGGATTAAACGGACCAGTCCGTTTATATTAAATAAATAAATGAATAATAATTAAAATTTTTTTAAAAATTTAATAAAAAAATTTTAAAAATTAATAAAAAAATAAAAACACTATAAATATA
>JAVXUL010000021.1:10035463-10046915 GCA_035590515.1 Trichilia minutiflora | reverse complement strand
AAAAAGGAGCTTGATTATCATCGTTTTGACTTTTGAACCATTTCCGTTTGGTAGCCTTTGGGTATAAATTCTACACACTTTTTCTTCTATTTCAAGCCATTTCCGATTTTCTCTATGTTGTTTTCGTCGGAAGTCTATTTCTTTCTTCTCCATATTATTTCTAACTTAGGTATCGGAGTTTTCCCCGTCGAGAATCCCTTCGGCGTCACTCCATAGGTGTTTTATTGTCTTTGCAGGCTTAGGAGATAAAGTTTTGTCGGAAATACCCACACTTTCAGTTGCTCTCCGATGAAAAAATCTTTGATCAATAACAGCCACGTAGCTCTCACATCTCATCAACTGAGTCATTCCTCGTTAACCGTAAGAAGGGTCCATGGATAATTCTCGCACCAATAATTTTAAATTTAAATTTTAAAAATCAAATTATAAATTTTATTATGAAGTATTATATAATAAAAAATTTTAATTTATAATTTTATATTTATATTTAATAAATTTTTTATAATATAAAGTATTATAGTCATTGAATAATTTGAATAAAATATTTAAATTAATTTTTAAAAATAAAATGAAATAAAATATTTATAAATTAAAATTCTAAAATAAAAATAAGTTCATAATTTTTATGAATATAAAATAAAATATTTAAAATTTAAAATTAATTTATGAAATTTTATAATTCAAATTATTATAAATTAAATTATTAAAATTATAAATTAAATTTAAAATAATTTTATAAAAATTAAAAATTTATATAATAAAAGTTTAGGACTCATATTATAAAATCAAAGATTTATATAATAAAAATTTTATATTTTTATTTTTGTTAAAGGATGGTTTGGTTATTTTTTTTAAATTATAGAAGTATTTATTATTAATATTTAGATAAAAATAAATAACATGTTAAAAATTATAAAAATATTTATTATAAATTAAATTTTTAATAAAAATAAATAATATTTTAAAAGATTATAGAGATATTTGTGATCCTCCTATTTTTAATCTTGTAAATTTGATGGTTAACTAAGGCAATATTAATTGTTATTTTATTTATTTATTTTCTATTGTCTTTTCTGCCAACGCATTCAACATTAATAATGTGGGCATCTTGTGCGGTGCAGATTGCAGAAAGACAAACCGAGATGCTATACTTTCATATGTATTGTCATATTGACTAGAAAAAGATCTCAATTTCTTGTCATCGTAGCTTTTCCTTGTCAAAATTTAAGTTGCAACGAGAGATTTTTTTTTTTTTTTATATACAAGAAAAATTTCTATTTATTTTATTTAAATTATATATCAAATTAATAAAATAAAATATAATTTAATTTAATAATCAACGATATTATAATATAAAAATAATCGAATGCTACTATTATTAAATAATTATGTAACATGGCTTATCATCAAATTACACCTTTAAAAAATAATATAATAATAAATTTAACTACTATATATTATTAGTGTATAGATGCGTTAATATATTGTTGAACATAAATTTGAAAAATTAATATAGTGTATAATTCAAGTAATTTTTTAAATTTTATATTACACTATCCACAAAATTATGTAATATATGAACATATTAATAATATATTAATGTATCGTAGTCAATTCCTACGACAAGTCGTTATTAAATAATAAAATCTATTAAATTAAAAGGCAGGACTAGTGTGTAGTTCATCGTGCGTAAAATCCTTTGTTTTATTTCTTGATTCTTTTTGCTGGTAATATCTAATTCTTTTATTATAAATTTCTATTTTTATATTTTTTAACTTTTTATTATATTCTTATATATTTAAAATTATAATTAAAAAATTGAAAAAAAGTAGAAAATATACGGTATATAAAAAGCTTATATCAATTCCTGTTTTTCCCTCGTACATTGTATTACCCAAGGGAACTATAATTTTTCCGAAGAGTACCTCTGATAGAGTCCTTAAGTTTTGTTCTCTTTCAAAATTTATGTAATTTTAGATTTTAATTAATTAAACAGTGTTTTATAATATTAACACGTTAATTTAAAAATAAATATGATTTTTCAATCTAATTATAAAAAAAAAAATAGAAGCGCTTTTATCAATGGGGTAAAACTCGTGCAGAAAAAATAAAATTCCTCCCAGTCCCATATAATTTCATTAACTTTTATGACCTTCCACTGTATAATACCTTTTAAAAAAAGAAAAAAAACAGGGACAGATTTTGATAATGAGCACAATTTCTACTCCAAATTCTCTGAATCTCTGTCAAAGTTTCTCTAATAAGTTGTGCGCTTGAGAATCACACAGCTGAAAGCGCGCCAAATCAAGAAAATCCTCAAAATAAAACCATCCAATACTCACAGCAGTGTTCACCGAAAATCGCCATGGGAAAACAAAAACAACAAGTGATTTCCCGCTTCTTTGCGCCAAACCCCAGAACGGTTGCTCCATCTTCTTCCTCCTCTTCACCACCTCCACCTTCGCAACAAACCCCTCCTCCCAAAATCGCTGCAACAGTCTCATTCTCCACCGCAAAACGCAAGGCCGTTTCGGCTCTCTTCCCTCCCACCCCCAAAAAACAAAAACTCTCTCTCCACTCCCATAATCCTACGACTTCTGTTTCCAAACTTCAAGAACCGTCTTCTAGTTTTACGCAATCTTCCAACAAAAAGTACACTCCTTTAGAACAGCAGGTCGTCGACCTGAAAAACAAGTACCCTGACGTTCTTCTCATGATAGAAGTTGGTTACAAGTTCCGGTTCTTCGGTCAGGACGCGGAAATCGCTGCGAAAGTGTTGGGTATTTACGCTCACATGGATCATAACTTTATGACGGCAAGTGTGCCAACTTTTCGATTAAATGTCCACGTGAGGAGGTTGGTCAAGGCGGGGTATAAAGTTGGGGTTATTAAACAGACCGAAACTGCGGCTCTTAAGGCCCATGGTCCGGGACGGGCTAGCCCTTTTGGTAGAGGGTTGTCGGCATTGTACACAAAGGCTACGCTGGAGGCGGCCGAGGACGTGGGTGGAGGTGAAGACGGGTGTGGTGGAGAGAGTAATTATCTGCTTTGTGTTGTTGATGATAATGTTAGTAAAAATAGTAGTGATAATTATAGTGGTGGGTTTGATGTGAAAATAGGGGTTGTTGCGGTTGAGATATCGACTGGTGACGTAGTTTATGGGGAGTTTAATGATGGATTAATGAGGAGTGGGCTTGAGGCTGTGCTTCTCAGCTTGTCTCCGGCTGAATTGCTTCTCGGTCATCCACTTTCAAAACAGACTGAGAAGGTTGTTATTTTGGTTAAAATCTTAAGGCCATTCCTAATTTGAGCTCCTATAAACATTTGGCAGATTCTCTGACATATTACTTTGTGTTATCTATGCATCACAAATCTTATTTAGTTAATGTAATTATTGATTTTTGGTTCTTTCAAACAAGTGATTTTAAATATTTGTTACTCTTGTATGATAATATAGGAATGTTATTTTAGTTTTAAATCAATATGCATGGTGGTACTACAATATCTCAAAGGTATTTGTTTCCATAGATATGAGACTTGTACTGAATGGGAATCAGGTGCTGAAAGTAGAAACTTTATTTTCAATGAATAAGAGAGGACTTTACTGTGATAGCTGTAGATCCATGTAATTTGTTATTTTAGTCCTTAAAAGCAATACTTTGCAAGTTAACTATACCACATTTTGGAATCGTAACCATGGGGAATTCATAACTAGCATTTTTAATCCACAAATTAAATTTACAATTCCATTTGCTTACTGAATTTTATAATTGATGAATACAATATTCATTGTTTTACACCTCAAATTGTTTGACATCATTGAACTTTCTCATTATTAGCTGCTATTGGCATATGCTGGACCTGCCTCAAATGTCCGTGTGGAGTGTGCCTCACGAGATTGCTTTAAAGGTGGAGGTGCACTTGCTGAGGTGATGTCATTGTATGAGAGTATGGGTGCTGAAAGTTTGTCAAATGATGAAAACAAGAGGACAGAGGTGTCAGAGGAGGGAAACCATAGCTCTGAAATTGAGGTTTGATGTTTGAAAACTTTTTTCTTTTAAAAAAAAAAATTATGGAGCAAGGTTGATATGTAAACGGTTGCTCTGCATTGTGCTTTAATCTTAGCCAACTGCTGAGGTTCTTGCATGTGCTTCACTGTCAAATGTCACCAAAGCCATCACTTTTTTCTTGAGATACATGTTAGGAAGCTGATATCTTTTTCTTTGAAAAGCCATTTATTTTTTATCAGTTGTAATACTGATTTATTTATTGACTTACCTGACTTTGTATTTGTTTATCCTTTTCAATTCCCTGATGTAATTTGGTTGCTGTTGAAGGGAATTATATGCATGCCACATTTGCCCATCCAAGCATTGGCATTAATAATTCGTTACCTCAAACAATTTGGATTTGAGAGAATTATTTGCCTTGGAGCTTCATTTCGGTCTTTATCGAGCAGTATGGAGATGACCCTTTCGGCCAATACGCTTCAACAACTGGAGGTAATTTACTTTATTCATGTGTTATCGTGACATTTATTTTTCTTTTTGCCTGTAAACCAACTATTTTGAGCCAACTTTCAATTTAATAGTATTTGCTTTCAGGTTTTGAGGAATAACTTGAATGGGTCTGAGTCTGGCTCCTTGCTGCATACTATGAATTATACTCGTACTATATATGGTTCAAGGCTTCTCAGACATTGGGTATGAGATAAACCTATTCTGATTTATGATACTTGCAGCTTTTCCATATATGATCTATGAGTTTCATTGCATGATAACAGGTGACTCATCCTTTATGTAATAAAAATTTGATATCTGCTCGTCTAGATGCTGTCTCTGAGATTGCAGAATCCATGGGATCTTATAGAGCTTCAGAGGGTGTTGGTGACCTTGGTGAGGAAAATCCTGATGTAACAATTTTAGAACCTCGGTTCTGTTATATTCTTTCTTCAGTTTTGACATCATTGGGAAGAGCACCCGATATTCAACGTGGAATAACAAGAATATTCCATTGCACTGCTACTCCATCTGAGGTAACTTTTGTCCTTACTTGGGAACTAATATGTGGGCCTATGCTTATGTTTTGTTTCTATTATTTTTCCTACTAGTCATTGTTTTCATGTGTGCTTGTTGCATAATCTTAAACCACCCTATGTTGAGTTTCAATATGTGATTTATGAGTTCCATTGTTATGTAGGTATTTATCTATATGCCTTCCCCTACACTATGTGCTCACAGATTTTAAATTATTGGTTGTACAGTTCATTGCAGTTATTCAAGCTATTTTTTGTGCTGGCAAGCAACTTCAACGGCTTGATGTTGATGAAGAATGTAAAGAAAAAGTTCCCTTAAAGACTGTGAGCTCTGCTCTGTTGAAAAAACTAATTCTGACTGCTTCTTCAGCTGCTGTAGTAGGCAAAGCTGCTAAACTATTGTCTGCACTAAATAAAGAAGCAACTGATCAGGGGGATCTATCAAACTTGCTCATCATCTCTAATGGCCAGTTTCCCGAGGTTTATATGTCTTTTTGCTGCTCAAGCTGCGTACATTTTACAATTCTTTCTAAATCCAGTTGGTACTGTTTTTGATGTACAGGTTGCTAGAGCTAGGAAAGCTGTTCAATTGGCCAAGGAGGAATTAGATTCTTTGATTAGTTTGTGTCGCAAGCAGCTTGGCTTACGAAATTTGGAATTTATGAGTGTGTCTGGAACAACACACTTGATTGAGGTAAGTCACTTGATTACTTTAGGTTTAATTTAATGAATCTATGCTTTCATCCTGTGGGTTATAGAAGAAGAGAATTTTATTTGATAAATTACTCCAATTTATTCTTCTTTTTGTTCCCTGCTCTAACCACATCACCCCCACATTGATCATTCAATTTACTGGCATGTACTTTCAAGAGATTGGCTTGTTCCATTCTAAGTGTTGAAGATGGATTCTGGCAATGGTTGCTTTAGATGTTGCTCCTTTCAGTGTGTCCTTTTTTGTCCTCCTTTTTCCTTCTTGTCTTTGCTTTGTTCTGGTTGTACTTCACAAACTTTTGCCTCAATTACAGATTGCTAAGTTGGTTATTTATTCTCTTGTTATTACTTGATGAACACACCTGAACCAGAGTAACTTTTACTGCAGTTACCTGTAGATTTCAAGGTACCTCTTAATTGGGTTAAGATAAACAGTACCAAAAAAATGATCCGCTATCACTCACCTGAAGTAATGACTGCTTTAGAACAATTAGCTCTGGCCAATGAGGAACTTGCCATTGCATGCCGAGCTGCTTGGGCTAGCTTCCTCAGAGGATTTGGTGAATATTATGCTGAATTTCAAACTGCTGTGCATGCTCTAGCTTCTTTGGACTGCTTGAATGCACTTGCCATTCTTTCAAGAAATAAGGTATATGCTTTGAGGACATTAAGAATTTAAGATTCACGCATCACTTTGCAACTGGTTTGATATTAACAATCCTTTCTGGTAATTTGTTGCAGAATTATGTTCGTCCAGTCTTTGTCGATGACAATGAACCTGTTCAGATACGTATCTGCTTGGGTCGTCATCCAGTATGTATCTGATGCTTATTAGGTCTAACTACACTCATCACTTACAGAATTTAAATGAGAATGTGTGGACTGATGATGTAGATATTTAGTTAAAGTGTATAAATTAATCAAGTTTCAAATATGCCATCCGACTTGAGTGTTCCTTGTACTCATTCCTTATGTCTGGCCATACACCAGGTCTTACCTTTGCGGGTATATTAGTTGTTTTCTGGCTTTTTTGTTGAGACTAGAAGTATGAATTTTCCCTTGTGTTATCATTTGGTGCACTAATAGGGAACAAGATTGTCAAGATCTTCATCATTTTCATAGGTTGGAGATAGTGAATCTGACGTTGACGTAGTCTAATGTAATCAGGGTGACCCCGATTCAAATGAAACCCGTTGCAGTAACATGAAAGATCTCATTACAAACCAATCAAAATGATTGTTCCCTAAATGTTTCTTAGGACCTGAACACTTTACTTAATAAATTACCTGTCAAAAAATTACATATGGGACTTGTATTATTAATTTTGCATCAACCAGTCACAACTCACAAATGGCAGAATAAATGAAACTAATAGATTTGTATTGTATGATGTTTTCTACACTGTTATGGTGTTTTTCTCTCTCTAATGGCTGTTAGTTTTGAGCAGGTTTTGGACACCATATTACAAGACAATTTTGTCCCCAATGATACAAACTTGCATGCTGAGAGAGAGTACTGTCAGATTATTACTGGACCCAATATGGGTGGAAAGAGTTGCTATATTCGTCAAGTTGCTCTTATTACTATTATGGCGCAGGTAGAGCAAGGGTTGTAATAAATATATGTTTTTCTATTTTGTACCCACATCAACTTTATGTTTCTGACTTTCTTGCAGATTGTTAAAATATTTTTCTTTGAAAACTCTAGTATGATCTCAAGTAGTATTTCATTAGAATAAATTCAGTGTAAATATAACCGGTTCACTGGTTTTCCTCATTAATTTAAATTATAAAAATGTGTCTTCTAGGATATTATTTCACTTAAGTCAGTCGGTTGTTGGTTGTTTCATAGTCATTCTTTTCTATATCCCTCCCTCTCCCCCCCTTTTTTCCTTTCATTTAGTTGAGGTTGTATTCTTTGTTCATTTATTTATTTAAATGCTCTAGTTAGAAGGCCAAGCGGTATTCCTGTCGATGGTATGATTTAAGTATTTATGATCCGAAGTTGTTTTTTCATCCTTATGGAGTTAATTCATTGGTATATTGTTCTGAGTACAGTTTTGCATGTTTGTACCTCAGGCGGTGAAACAGATGATTTTTGTCCCCATTGTCTTCTCCTGCTAGTGCTGATTTTATGTTTTTTCATTATTCAAAACCACCCTTTTTATTTTTTCTTTTTGATAAAATCATTATCTTCTAGCCATTGCTTTATTGATACCTTCTGATCCCTCTAGGTTGGTTCCTTTGTACCAGCATCATCTACAGAACTGCATGCGCTGGATGGCATCTATACTCGGATGGGCTCTTCTGACAGTATCCAAAAAGGGAGAAGCACCTTTCTAGAAGAACTAAGCGAAGCTTCGCATATACTCCACAATTGCTCAGCACACTCACTGGTGATTATTGATGAGCTTGGAAGAGGCACAAGTACACATGATGGAGTAGCTATTGCTTATGCCACATTACATCATCTGCTAAAGCATAAAAATTGCATGGTCCTGTTTGTCACCCACTACCCCAAAATTGCTGATATCAAGACTGAATTTCCTTGCACTGTTGAGGCATACCATGTTTCATATTTAACCTCGCATAAGGTTACAGGTACAATTGACTCAAAATCTGATCAAGATGTCACCTATCTATATAAGCTTGTGCCAGGTGTCTCAGAGAGGAGTTTTGGGTTTAAGGTTGCAGAACTTGCACAGGTACTTCATGGATCTCTTCTGCCCTTTTGTTGATTTAAGTGATTTTTATTATTTTTTATTGGATAACCTGAGACAATTTTGGGTATTTTGACATCTCAGATTCTTCTATAATCTATTTAGAGTTCTAGATTGGAAATTAAGTTTTCAGTTTTATGAATTAGACTCTTTAAGTTTATTATGCACTCATTATATCCTTGCAGCTACCTCCATCTTGTATTAGTCGAGCCACTGTCATGGCTACGAGTCTGGAAGCTGAGGTAAGAAGCAGAATGCAAAACAGATCACTAAAAAGGCAGTTAATTGAAACATCAAGTGATCAAGAACAAGAAGAACAAGAGAACATATTGGCATCACCTGATAGTTTCCACGCAGGAAGAGTAGAGTGTTTAGAAAATTTGATTAGCAGTTACCGAGATTTGTTTCTAAACTTGAGATTTGCTATGCATGATGATAACCCTGCAAAAAGCTTCCAGTTTTTGAAGCATGCTAGAAGTATCGCAAAGGAATTATTAATCAGGTAAATATACATATGATAAACATGCTAGTCTTTTCATTATGTTTTTAATGTTTTTCTTTTTCACTCTTCTTTCTTTATTATTTAATATCATTTTTCAGAAAAATGATTTTGGGGTTGGGAAGGCCGATGACCTTTTTTTATCTCAACCATTATTCTTAGTATTCTAGCTTTTGTCCGCTATGAAATTAGGTGAATTGATGAGCAAGCCAATTTTTCCCGTGATTTGCTAGTTTGTCGCCTGTCTATAACATAGCTAATTATGACAATTCTCTCAATTTTTTGCATTTCCAGATAAAAGTCGGATCAATGAAGTGAGATTGCAACATATTAGGGCGAGGCAGTAACAATCTGTGGAGTTTACTGCCTTCTACATCATTTTCTGTGGAGTTGCTTATTTAAAGTAAATGTAACGATACAGTTGGGATAATAGAAGATGATTTTTCCCATTCATGTTACTCATGAACTAACCTTTTTTGATACAACTATACGAAGGAGACTGCCAAAAATCATTTACTGCATACAGTTTTGTTATTCTATCATAAATTATCAACTATGATTTCTTTTTATTTTTCCTCGTTATACCATGGCATGCTTCTGGTGTGCATCTTTCGGGAAGCAATACGTTAAGCACAATGTTCCAAAGGTTCGAACCAAGAAGTTATGAACTTGAAAAAGAAATTCCGCACGGTTGAATATTCCAAGCATGCGCATTGGCAAATTACAGAATACAAACGAGGAATATACATTAAAAGTTCCTATATTTGGTTCTAACTTCCGGGCCATTTATGGGGTGTCATCCTTTACACTGGCTATAAATAATCTAAGCTCTCTTGCCTTCCTCTGATGCTCGGGTGACCTTTCACTTTCAGTCTCTGAGTCACTTAATTCTATAGCACCAATAAGTTGATCCTTTATTTCTTGAGTTTTGGAAACATTTCGTGTTTGTACAGATAAAGGGCTAACAAGATCGATGATCTCATTTTTGGCAACGATTGAACCAGTAGGATGGGAAGGCATTGTGGAACTGCCATCTTCAATGATTTCTGATTCTGTATCAAGTAATTGGTATTTCCTCGTAAAATCAGCTTCAGCAGCAGCAGTCCTGTCTTCTAACATCACTAGTGCTCTTGAAGAAAAGGATGAGTTCTGAATTTTACTGCTTTCTGATTCAATGTCAAGCAACAAACCTTGAAGTTTCTGATCAATTTCAGCCGCAGAAGAGCTGGGTTTTGATTTCTTTGGTCTTGCTAGAGCTCTGCTGTTCTCAAACTCCACAATCTTTTCAGGACAAGCACTAAGAAAAAAAAGAAGAAAAAGAAGAACTGACAGCATTAGATGACGTAAGACTCTCAACAAACTATAAAACAAAGATGATCATGATGAAGACATCATAAAAAAGTCTAGCAGAAAATTAGAAACTCAACTTGTGGGCAGTTGTGCTGAAACACTGAGATACATCGGAGGTTTCCACATTGTGCAAATGTATAATTGATATATGGATGTGTCTCTCCATGCATTGCACAACATGAACACATAAAATGGATGTGTCTCTCTATGAATTGCACAAACGAAAAACATAAGATGTAACCTGACATAACAAGGAGATATTACCTCTCTATGAGATCTGCTGGAACCACAGAAGATTTAAGTCCGTACAACTCATCCCATGAAACTTCAAAGCATTCTCTCCGTTGGAGTTTTCTGCGCTTAATAATTCCTGTTACAGGGCACTTAACTGGTACCTGTAGTTAAGAAAATTTTATGTCATACACAAGGGACAAAAACTGGAATTGAAGACAGACATATAATAACCACGACAAAGAGCTACAATTATTCCATAAAAATTAATCTATAAAAGAACTATCGTGGCACAAGAAAAATGAAAACATAGATACAATTAGCAGGGATTGCACGCTAAAAGACTAAAGAGGCAATGCTTGAACATTCCATGCGTGTAAAGATATGGCTTATCTTACTAAAGTGTTTTATATAAGTCTAATTTTCTTTCTCCTTTACTCTTCTTATTTTAATCTTTTTTGGTTCAGAGACAAGAAAAGTGCTTGCAGTACAATCAAGCAAAGTTTGTACTGACCTACGAGATAGCAAAATTGTTATAAAGCCAGGAGTTTAATGTAGGGCAACCAAAATTGTCCATTTTGATAATTCATTATAATATAAGTGCACACATTTCTTCTAAGAGGGTATGAGATAGTGAATACTGCAGTTTGTGGACTCATCCGGAAAAATTCTCAAATAAAGAGCTATAGATACAGTAAGGACAGCCAGCATGTTCAAGTCCACCTTCTCTCTGTTGGTTTAAGCTTTATTAAATAGACTGGGTCTTAATAGGAAGGTCAAGCCCAACATATGTGTTGGGCTTATTATGTCATTGACCCTAACCCTAAAATGCAATATAAAAGGAGCTTTATTTGCGTTATAGGGTATGTGATTGCCTAGGTTTTCTTCTACTCGTTTTTGGCAAGAG
>JAVXUL010000021.1:10024977-10035363 GCA_035590515.1 Trichilia minutiflora | reverse complement strand
GCATGGATCCTATGAGGGAATCGGAAAATTTATTTTTCCGCTGCTTGTATGGTTCCGGTTTCCTAACACTCTCTGCAGTGGTGAAAATGATTGCATTTTCCTAAATTAATTTTTTGGTAATTTATGAGTAGCATCTTTAAATTGTAAACTATCAACACTAATGATGCGTCCAATCTAAAAGGATGGATTGGCTTTTGAAATTGCGTTGGATATCATAATCAACTATTAGTCTAAAAACTTTTGAAATAGTAGTAATTGAGAGTTTTGTCAGGTGTTAATGATCATTCATAACCCTTTAGTAAAAATAACTTTGAAGAATTTGACTCATAAAAAAGTTAACAGGATCAACAATCAACTAGTTGTAAAGAGAAGAGGAGCACCTTCTGCAATGGAAGTTCAATTCCCAGTTCTGATGAAGTCAAGCGCAAGTTGGCAAACCGCCGTAAATCTCTTTCAGCAATTTTTGGTATGATATACTCATCTGAGCCAATAATCAAATATAAGCTAGAATATACAAAATTAACTGAACAACCAGTTCCATATGCAAAAAGTTAGACAGCATTGGTGGCGGTTGTGAAGAAGAAAACAAAAAGAAAATGCAAGATGAGCAAAACTATCTATTTATGTAGTTAACAAGAAATCATGAACTGTTCCTTAATTTAAAATCTCCCAACCCAAAGTTTTAATTGAAAATTTCAACACTTTGACCATATAATTTAAAGAATCTAGATAAGTTAGATGACATAAAAACCAATATCATGACTAGTTACATAACTTTTTTCAATTTAAAAGAAAAAAATAAATGAGAAGCTTACCTACAGAAAATAAAAGTTTGGCAGTTTTAAAATCCTGATATCAGAAAATTATAAACTACCATTTGCTCACTATAATCTTAAAGGGCTTTGCCTGAAACATTTAGAACATTAATTTAATAACATTCTTGCAACTGTACGGCGTGAATGTGCAAAAGAGGTTGCAGCAAACATGTGTGCTGAAGACACATCTGTTTAACGTAGATTAAAAGACAAAGTGAGGACCTGTCTTCTCTGGTGGCCACTCAAAGAACTGTTCACATATTTGGTGAAGTCTGGCACGCTGAAATGGATGATGAGGAAGCACCCTGTTAAGATAAGAGTAGAAATTGAAGACAGAAAACTGTTGCAAGATGCACTTGAATAAATTTCTTATCTTTTTAGGCAGTATAAAGGGCATATTATCTTACTCATCTCTGATCTTACAAGAAATCTGTATACCTAAAATTGCAGTTCAGCATGCTCTAGAAAACCCAGAAAGAGGAAAAAAAAAACAAAAAACCCAGCAATGCCAAGCTCATCAACTATGCACATTAGCACAAGTGTCTGTGTGTAAGAGAGAGGGGTGAGATGACAGTAGGGAGTGAGGTTTTAATACAGAATGGAGAATGAAGAAAGAAAATTGATGATAAGTAGAGTACGTAAAAATTCCATGAGGATTATTAGTGAATTGTTTTTATCAATTCATTTTCACTTAGATTTTGTAGTCGTCGAGCAAGTTTCTCCTTGTTTTAATGTTTATTTTGTGCCTTTGTTGTGTAGGCTGGAAATCCAAAGTTTTCGTCAAGATTCAATCAAATTTTGAAGAACTTTGAAGACCAATGAGTGGCTTGTGCAAAGGAGAGAAGATCAAGGGAGCCAAGACAGTAAGCAAGGGCTGCAGTGGCCAAATTGGCCGCTGCAGTGCAATAGAATGTAGCCTGGGCAGTGCCCAGGTGCTGCAGACAGAGCCCCATGGTTCCTTTTATGCGCTGCAGCGGGAAATTTCCCTGCTGCATTGCCGCCGTGAGCTCTTCTTCACTTTTTTAACCCTTTTTTGAGATACATATAAAAGGAACTCTTTAAGTCTTCAAAAAGGGAGAACCTCCACACTTAGAAATAAAGAGAAAACACTTGAAAAACTTGTTGGAGATTGAAGATTCTTTGGATTGCAATGGATTAAACACAAAGACAAGAAGATTTGGAGTGATTCTTCATTGAGTTTCTCTCTCTCTTCATTTTTTCTGGGTTTATTTGTAGTGTAATCATGGAACTTGTGGTTTTATGCTTGTTTATCTTTAAAAATATGACAGGCTAAAAATTGATGTAATCTTTGTTGGATAGTATGCTTGAATGCCATATCTAGGAATATTATTTTTATTCAAGTTTATCTGTATTGTTCATTTCTTAATGCTTCTTATTCAATGGCCATAAATGAGTTGTTAATAATTCTAGGATTTTACACTTGGGAGAGGTAATTCTAGAGTAGACCTTGAATGATGCAACTAAGGTTACCAATTAGTTGGGAGACTATTGGTTCTTTACAAAATGATTAAAATGAATCAACACACATAATGCATTTCTAATACTTAATTTGGAATAGGGATATTGAGATTATATATTGGGGATAGGTTTAGCTTTAGGCTCAGGAGAGAGAGTCAAACACCTTCAATTCGTGTTTTATAAATTTAGAATTGAACAGGCTTTACGTTGGCATAAAAGATACTAGACACAAATATGAAATCAATTCTCTAGAGTTTCCTAATTTGTGATTTCAATTTCTAGGTGTGCTACGCTTTTGTCTTAGGATAGTTATTGTCATTTTAAAGCTAAATTAGGGTAGAATTAATTACAATTTCAAGTTTACATGCTAGAAAAATTAGTATTAGTTTAATTGTAGGAATTAAAGAATTCAACAATTTTCTGTGGACTGACAACCTAGTTTTCACTATATTACAAAACTTGACGCTATACACTTGCAGTATTTTTTACATGCATGTCGCGGATCGAACAATTATATTGCAAAAAGCATGCCCCTTGCATCAACCAGGATAAATATCAATAGCAACAGAACTGTGACTTTATTTACCTGTGGACTGCCTCAGAGTCTGCCAAGTGACACTTTGGGTTTGAATATGCATCAATTACTTGTAAGAACTGATTCTCCCTTTCTGAAGAATGATCACTTCCTACAACAATCATCAAACATTTTGCAATCAGTTAGTTCTATAAAGTTACATTTACCTTTCAAATACTTCAATGCAAAATCTGCTCAAGTTGACCATTTTACAAACCTCAATTTCTAATACTCAACCTGAAAATTTATTTATTTATTTTTTTTGAGAAAAATTTAAAGGGACATTCAATAAGCAAATAATCTTATACAAGTAAAAGCAAACCAATGAAGTCAAGTCACTGTTTCTTCAGAGAACAAACCGCCCCTAATTCCTGAATGCTTGTACAGATTGGTAGAAGAAAACTATTTAATATTACATGTCATGCCAACAAGCATTAATTAGATTACTTCCAAATATTAAGCTGAATTCTAGAGTTCTAGTACTGCAAAATGCTAATTTTAATATTTGGCTACGACAAATTCCATCATGTGAAGTTTTTAACTCAAATTTTATGTGAAAATACTATGAAACACACAATTAAATAGAGGTATTGAGCTAGATGCACATCACGATAGTAATATATCATCACAGAAGGTTCCTTCTTTCACCATTTACATAAGTCTCCTGATTAATAGAGTCTCTGCCTTTCTTTGAATTTTTGGCCTTCTTGACAAAGGACAGCTCCTCTGATGTAATTCGTTGAAGAACAACATTATCTCCAATTGATTTAACAATCTGGCATGCTGACTCCTATAGCCAAAGGAATTTGCCCAAGCATTAGAATTATTCTTTTCTGAAAGCCATTTGAAAAGAAGAAACAAGTAATCAACCAGAGTTTGAAAGCAGTAGAGAATTTAAATATACCTGACCCAGTCCATGAACTCCCTGAGAATAATCACTGCCAAGAAGAAGGGCTAGAGTAATCTGAAGATCACAAAATAATGATGGAAGAATCAATCTCGGTAGATGGAAAAATTAATATTAAAAAGAGATCACAGGAACACATTTAATTGCCCTAACCTCTTCCTGTGCATAATTTTTATGGAAAAGATATTGAAGAAAATAGTAAAATATCCACCCTTAGATCAAACAAAAAATAACAGAGCAATATGTTCCATTAGGAGCTTCAAGTGATATAGAAACTTACCAATGAATTCCTTCCAAACCCAAGTTTTCTCTCTATATCAGCCATTTCATAGCAAACAATGTAGCCTCCTTCCCCTAATTCCTCGGTAAAATGGTCAGTAGAAATGGTACTGATTTAGGAAGTGATAGACAAACAACTGTACAACCAAAAGAATCCCTATCAACTTACCAAGGCAAATGTCTCTGTACACTGTCCTTGCACCAAAAAGAAAGATATCCGAATCCGATGAGAAACATCCATCCTGACAATAGTAAACAATATTGAAAATTTATGATGTGTTGCAAATTTCAAATTAAATTCAGACGATCCCAACTTAAATCATAAAAATAAAGCGGGATTAAAAAAAATAAAGACATCCTACTTACACATAATGATTCTAGGTTCAATAATGCACACTGTGCCTCAGCTTCCTCAATCCTGAGATTGGGGAAAAGGAAAGGAAAGTGAGAGTTAGTACTGAATTTTCCCCAATCAAAGCAAAAGCAAAAGGTTTCTGAAATACTTTAGTAAACATTTTTTACTAAATTAGTAATGCACTTGTCACTCCTAAATTTCTTCCTACTATATTGGTTAAGTTAAATTCATTGTCTCCAAAAGTAGTTCTTTTGTTTTTCGTTTTGATGGCTAGTTTCAGATAGCAGGAGGTAGACATACCCAACTGCGGTGAACAGAGGAGATTCAACTCCATAATTATAAAGAAGAATGCCAAATCAATAACCTAGGCCCATTATTATCAGTAACGTTACAAAAAGTAAAGAGAAAAGGAATCAAAAAAACTAGAAGATGAACAAATTAGACAATAAACACTGCAAAATGTCTGTTCTATACAGGAAGTTTTGCAAAATAGGATGGAACTTTTAGTTCTTGCAGAAATGGATTTGATCCTAAAAAGTATTTTAAAAATTACTTAATCATATTTAAATACTCACATCTTGCGGGTGTTGTTTACCTGCAAAGAACTATATAGCCTAAATATGATAACAGACAGCTAGTTAGCTTAAATATGCATGGGAAATGATAAATGTTGGACCTAAAATATAAGAATTAGATTGGTTAGATGCATATTTTACGATTACGTCACAAAACTTAGCTCCAAAAATTTATTTATGATGCTCCTATTAGAAATGTGGTTTTTGTGATTACATCACAAAACTCAGAACCTCATGTTCTGACCAAGTGAATTAGTGTTCTTGACTTCAAATGTATTTTCTATCAAATAAACAGAATTCTAAGCCCCTTACCCCACCAAGCATGGAACTCCTAGTGTTAATCCGAGAGCTCTGGCCTCCTTAATCACGCATGAGAACTCAGATCCCATATTTCTTCTTAGTGATGACATCTTATCCAAGTTCTTGTCATCCTGAGTAGCCTGTTGTCATCAATCACTATAAGTTAGGAAGAGTACACATAAATCTTCCAGTTAAAATAAGTCTCATAAATAAGATTCTGTACCTCAGATCCCGAGTTCAAGCGCCGTCTGTAAGTTGATAATTTGATGGCTGGAATTGACCCGTCTAACAACAACAAAGATGTATCAAATTGTTGGTACGTTGTGACTTGACACATAATTGGTCACCTACAGTGCTACTCAATATCTAGATGACAAGTCAGTTCAAGCAAGAGTGCATTGTTTAAAGCATTTATGACTCTCAACAAAACATACAAAGCGCTTTTCAGCATTTTAAATAATTCAATCAAGCCAAAAAGTTTACAAAAGCATTTCAAACTTTTGTAGGAACAGCTCCTTACAAAAGCACTTAAAGGTGTATTTCTGAAAAAAATAATTTTCATTTTGTTTCTGCTTTCCCAAGAAGCGCTTTACGAGAAACTACCTACCAAATGCTCATCCTTAAAAAATGAAAAATCAAAATGGATATCAAAAAACGTTCTTGAACTTTAATCAAACATTACAAATAGACACAAAAACATTATGACTATGTAACACTTTTTCTTTTTTGTTGTGCTAAAAGCATTCCCAAATGCAGTCCTAAACTCATGAATGAACAAAACTGAAAGTTACAGTTAACCATCCCATTCCGCTAGAACAAAAAAACCCAATACAACAAAGCGAACAAATTTCACAAATGCAAAAAAAATAAAATAAAATACCAGTAACGAAGATGAGGCTGCAATTCAAAGCAATGAGAGCTCTGAGGCGGTGAAAGAGACCCCTGAGATAAAGCTTCCCAGTCTGGGGTCGATAAGATTTGTTCACCTTTAGAAGTTGCACCATCCAACATGAAAGGTCTACACAAACCCTCTTGTTCCTATAATTCAAAAAATGACAAAAAAAGAGGCAAACAGGTTTCTATGTCACATTCAATAAAGAAAATTTTGAAATATCAGAGAAAGGAAGTAGAAACATTACTGGAGATGGTGAAGTGGGAGTGTTTTCTTGCATGATTCCAGTATATCCCATAAATTTTTCACCCCCATGGTGATCTTGCCTTTCGAGGTTAGACTGGGTGAGATCGATCGGATTCCGAAAACTCTTTCTAACAATGGCTCATGCGTCACTAACAAGAGTCTCCTAAGTCCTAACCGCCCTAGCGATTGTACGACTCTGTTTCTGTTTAGTTTCAAAAGAAAAAAATTGGCTTTTCTTCCTTTACCGGCGAAGTTGAATTTGAAAATACCCGGGTTTTACCCGTAAATTACCACCAAGGGAGCCGCTCGGAGCCAGCAAGAGAACGGGGTAAGTTGTGCCATGCGACATCGTTTTATTCACGTATAGTACAGTGACAATTGATGGGTAAAAAACGAGGTTGTTTTAGTCCAAACAATGTACATTTTGTTTCAAGAGAAGACAATGATCATTTTTTCTCTTGCTCCCACCCAGCAAGAGAACGGGGCAAGTTGTGCCATGCGACCTCGTTTTATTCATGTACAGTACGGTGACAACTGTGGGTAAAAAACGAGTTCGTTTAGTCCCTAACCATGCACATTTTGTTTCCAGAGAAGAGAATGATCATTTTCTCTTTCTTACGAACAGGCATTTCAATGTAAATTATTTGATCGCAAGTGGATAGGTGAACATACACCATTTCTTAAACAAATCTCATTCTCATATGATATGACTTTATTGCAGGAGTACATTTTGGAAATTCTGAGTTTAACAGAATTAAACCTCTAAATTGGTGACCTGTAGACGAATTATGGAATAAAAAATGTGGTGGTAATTGGCTTAGCTGGAGTCCCTATTCACAGTTTTCGTCTTATGAGACTTGACAACCGATGGCAATCAGGCAATTGACGCTTATTGATTGTCCAGATTAAATTTATGAAACAGATTTGAAGATATGATATCTGGAATCTACAGAAGAAACGCTTTGCTATACATTTTGATGTCCACCATGTTTTTTTTGAAGTACAGAGAAGTTGAATTTACAGTTACGTTCAACTGTTCCTACGGACTAGTAAAATACAATAACAGTGTGGAGCCCCAGCAGATTTTGGTACAAAGAGTTGGATTATGTTAGGATTGAAGTATTGTGTTCTGTAAGATGAAATCAATACATGTCAAACCACTTTAGGTCCTTCACTTTGAAAGTTAACAAGCATAACAATCCCACATCACAAAAATAATAGTTTCAGATATCAGGAGCTCAACGACCATCCTCATGGCTTAGAAATGATGCAAAAAAGCGAAGAAAGGTGGTTCAATATTTACATAATTTACTCAACAAGAAGGTGAGAAAAATGCTTACATTTCCATGTAAAACTCCTGTTTTTTAGCGCATACAGAAATAGCTGGCCAAGCTCCCCAACAACATAAACTACATAATTTCCAGTCTGAACCCCCAAAGTATGATTTGCCCGGTTTATTTTCTTATGAACTAAAACATTAAAACAAGTCTTGAGACAGAAGTTTCCTAGTGTAGCAATTAAAGTAAACTAATATGTGAGAAATTTCACAGATACATGCAACCAGATAACACTACCCCCTTTCAGCATCTCCACCAAAAATGGCATAAATACTTCATTTGTGATTGCACGATTATAGGAGAGTATTACTCTGTCTTAGCATCATTACCAGATGGGGTTTCCTCAGTTCCAACAGCTGGGGATTCTGATGGACTATTTTCTGCAGGCTTAGTAACATCAGCTTCTCTAGTCTCTGTGGATTCACCGGAGGCTCCATCAGTTACAGGAACTGTCTTCTTGATAGTTCCAACCTTAACATACTTGCTCATGAACTTGTACTCCCAGTCCTGCAATGCCTCCAATTCAAATGGACCGAGACCAGAGATATCACCAGTTAAATCTTTCTCCTCAAAAGACATCTTTGCAAGAGCTCTGCTAGCATCCTTTCCAGCAAACAAGGCATAAGGCCCGCCAGGTCCGTAAAACATCCTACAAAAATTGTGAAATCAAAATCAAATGTTCAACCCAGATGTACTTGACAATGAAAAGATCTTTTTCAGCTACTTGATTGCCTAGAGTCAAACTAAAAAGCACCAAGAAAAAGCAATTGGCTTGTCTTGAATCCTATGAATCATAGCATGGTTAAATTGAAATCAAATATGAAAAAGGTTCAAAATTACAATCAAATTATGCGATTAATACCATGCAGAGTTTAAGAAATCACAGAAGCCAACAAAATCACAAGAATTACAAAGGAGTTGATAAAAACACACTTGTAGACACCAATATAATGGATTCTCAAGTATAACGCAATCGGTAATTGATATCAACCAATTATTCATCATAATCCAAGAGAAAAACAACATATTCCACGCACTTGATCTTCCAAGAAAAAAAAGATGATTTTTTTATTCGTATAAAATCCTCAAAAGATGCCCCCCCAAAATAAAAAGCCAAATCCATTTAGGAAAAATATAATTCTAATTATATACCTGCTCTGAGAAACATCGTAGATCTGGCCCTTGATGGCCATGAGAAGAGGCTTTTTAGGATCGGAGCCATTGTACTGCTTGAGATCCTCCTCAGTGACCTCGCCGAGCTGAACCGGTGGCGGCAGAGGCTGCAACTCCTCAACCTCTCTGGATCTCTGGTGGTGATGATTATCAGAGGGCCAGAAAAAATCCGATAAAACGTAGTATATGGCTAATATTAAAGCCAGAACCGTAAAGAACGTCGCCGGAGAGAGACCGGTATACGCTGTAATTGCCTCCTTCGTAGTCTCCCATAGTTGCACAGCCATGATCAATTGAGGTTATTGGGAAAGCGAGGAATCGCGGGAGGAGAAGATTTTTCTATCTACTGACAATCTGTAGGAGTTTGGTTCTTAAATTGACAAACATGAACTCAGTTCCCAGTAGAGTTATTTTTCCATTTTATTGTTTTTAAACGTTTTTAATTATTTATATCGTAATAACATTCCGGTCCTTATTTTTAGACTTTCTTAAAAAGAGACACAAGTTTTTCTTTTTTATTATATCAAACAAACTTTTTATAAATAAATTTTTTAAAAATTTTGTTAACATAACAATAAAGTAAAATTTTAAAATAAATACAATTTAGATTTTTTTTAAAATACAAAAAAAATTTATTCTTAAAGATTCAAAAATTAAATTTCTTATAAAAGTAAAATTATTTTTTAAAATTTCAAAAATATTTTTTTAATAACAATTAAATGACATAATTCTTTTAGAAAATTATATTAAAAACTCATTTGATAAAAGAAAATTTATACTAAACAAAGACTTATGTCATTCAAAATTTAATGTTCTAAAAAACAATTTAATTATTGCATTACAAGTTATGGGGCTATTAAATAATAATGAAAAAATTATGTTCTTAATAAAGAAAATATAAAATAAGAATCAGAAATTTATGTCATTAAAATTCAATATTCTTAAAAACAATTTGTTTATTGCATTACAGGTTATGGACCTATTTAATAACACTGAAAAAAACTATGTCTTTACTAAAGAAAATACAAAAACAAGGACCCAAATAATATTTTTCTTTTTCTTTCCTTTTTTTTTAAGGTGGAAGATTTCGCAAGGAGCACACCTCCAAGACTTTAATTTTTTATTGATGTATTTTTTAAAATTACACAATTGTCCATGTTAGGTGGACCATCTCCACAGCGAAGTATTTGTATTTTCTTTATTAAAATAGCTTGACTCTTGTGCTAGTTTACAAATTGAGAATCATATTTGGGGCAATTAGGTCATTTCAATATGGTCAAGTGAGTGGAAGTAGATGAAAATATCGAAATGAGGCAAGCAATTGTTTTTTTTTTTTTTTTCAATAGCTTTATGAAATCCAGCAATTTTGAAATTGAGTGATTAAAAATTATTATAAATTTTACCACAAAAGAAAATAGAAATGTAACTAACACTGTTACGGTCACGACTACATA
>JAVXUL010000021.1:10009896-10024877 GCA_035590515.1 Trichilia minutiflora | reverse complement strand
ACATGTGAAATCAATATAAAAGTTTCTATCGCCCTAAGGCTGTAAATAAGTTCAAAATCAATTTAAAGCGATACAAGGAACATAAATATTTAAAAACAAGTCCACTCACTGTATAGGGAGGGTACACACTCCCTAATTGCCCTTGTTTCTCGGCGACTCACGCGAACGCCTCGATCTCAAACCATCGCCTATACACGCAAAACACTATCATTAATTATACGTTCGATATACGTATACTCAAATGCATACAATGCACGCTAGTTCTGGTTTCCAATATGCGGACCATTACGCGACATTTTCCTAAAATTCCCATTATACGCCAAATTACTTCATTATCAGCGACAGGGACTCACATTACGATTAAATCAACTCATTACGATTCATATATGCGATTTTGGTATGTGGGTCCCATACCCTTTGTATGAACAGTAATCGGAGTTACTGTTCACAAAAAGACCAAAATTTCCAAAATTATATTTCTAGCTTCCTACGACTTCTACGATTCCTATACAGCCCACATTACGCGTTAAAACTAAAAGGTACGTACGAAATCTAAGAAAAACCATTCGGATGAATAGTAAAACCCACAAATCAACATGCATAAAATCGTGAAATGAACATGTAGATAGGTTAGAAACAGAGCTGCGAACCTCGTGGTGCAGTCGGTTTGCTCTGATTTTGCCTTAAAATTGAAAAACCCCAAATGTCCCCTTCGAAACCCTAGATGGCCATTCGCGAATTCGCACCTCCAGCGTCAAATTGTTGCTCCCAACAAGTTAAACGCGCGGAATGTAACTCGTCTGCGAAGAGAAATCGAAATTTGGGCAAGAATTGAGCAAAGTCTAGAGAGGGAGAGGGAGAGAACGTGAGGAGGAAGAAGAAGGAGAAAAGAGAAGCCAAAACTCAAAAATTCGACCTTAGGACCCCTATTTATAGAAAAAGGATGAAATTACCATTTTGTCCTTAAGTTTACTGAAGGAGGAAGCTTCTGAAAGAGGGAAAAATCGTCATTTTACGTCGATTCGGTCGACCGAACCACCCCTTCGGTCGAATGAATAGTAACTTCGTTTGATTGAATCCCTTGGCGTGAATAGTACTCAGAGAGCTTACAAATTATCGATCGAACGATTCGCTGTTCGGTCGAACGAATCATCGCTTCGATCGAACGAACTCCTCATTCGGTCGATCGAATCAAAGGTCAGAATTTCGATCGAACGAACTACCCATTCGATTGATCGAACTTGTCAAAAATAGACTTTTTCACTTAAGTCCCTTCCGAAATTGAAAATCACAATTGGAGTTCCAACGTATACTCATATAAACCTCTTTTTAACTATCATACACATCAAATATAACTAAAAATAGACGAACGAATAACTGTTATACACAATGAATATAATAGCATGAATATAAAATATGATAAAATTATAATTCTATCCTTATAATACAAATCACGGGTGTGATAAAATTATTATTCTTTCCTATTTATTAAATTATTGTTAGATTGATTTACACATAACATAATCTAAGCTTTTTGAATGTGACTATATCTCTAGCCTGTCAGCTATTCTTGTGCTTTGTGGTATATTCTCCTAATCTAGTGTAGTTGCAAGCAAATTTCATTTCAATCAATTTATTTTCTGTCACCATCTTTAGCCATTCTTACCAACATCTTTGTTATTGTCCTTGTGACATTGGTTAAGCCTTACTCAACCTTTCTTTTATTCTTCTTTTCAGACGATTTATTTTATTAGCTTCAAAAATTCATGTATTGCCATAACATTTAAAATAAAATTATCCATCCTCATTTTTCAACCTGTAATAAAATGGGACGAAACATTTTAGTCAAGACTTCATTTTGATAATTTTGAAGAAAGAAAAAAATTGAAATGTAAAAAAAGAACAAGATTCTAATTTCATTTATCTTAAATATTTTTAAAAACAAATTATTTTATTTATACATTTTTTAATCTAATTGAGTAAAACACAGGGAAACACCTCGATGAAGGAAAGAGGGAAGTGAATGTTAAAAATTTTCGGTGGGTTTTCCAAAAACTGACAAAAGGAAACCAAACGAAGGAATTTAGCAAAACTCATAGGTTGATAATGACTCCAACGACGGTTATTGTTTTTGTTCTAGTTTTTTTTTTCTTCCCTTATAAAATTTGTGTTTTTAAGAAAATTTAATTGGATTGCTACGAATGAATTTGGTATATTTAAATGAAAATTTAATTTATACTTTTTTCTTATTAAGATAAAAAATTGATTTAAAAAGACAATTTAAATATTATAACCAATTATTTTAACTTTTTAAATTATGTTGAGGTTTATTTAAAAAAAAAATACTTTAATTATGTTTTATGTCCTTAATCATATTGGTCCTATCTACTTGCAGTTTATGACTAGTAAAAAAATACGTCTACTTAATTATGAAATTTTTGAAAAACAAAAACTTAATATAAAGGGGAATTATAACACTATCAGTATATTACTTAAAACTTATGTTGATGAGATTCGTAGAAATAAAAACCAGAAATTTCATTTAGATCTAAGAGATGGGAAGTTGTATAAGATTATTTCAATACCCATACTAATCAAAATTATATCCAAAAGTTGTTAAAAAATAAAATTGATAGTCTAAAAAATGAATGGACTAGAAACAATTAAAGAGAAAAAAAATAGGATTGCGGTGGAACTATCATACTAGAACCATTGAAGCTGATGCCACATGGTGGGAAGCGAAAATAAAAGTAAATATTTAAATTTGATATTTTTGCTAGGATAAATTAACAGCATAAAGATTAGGTTTGTAATAATAAATTAACTTGTCTTTGACTTCTTGCAGGATAATTCGAAATATGCCAAATTTCGTTATCAGAGATTAGAATATCATGATGATCTAAAGTTTATATATGGGGATACATTCGCAACAAGTCAACACACATAGACATCCACGATGAGTATACCGGTTGAAGATAATGACACAAATGTAAATCCAACCACGGTACAAGATTGTGATGAATTTGTCAAGGAAGACCTCAATATTGATGAAGATTTTATCTTTATGTCAGACTCTCAACTCAAGAGGAAGAAGATGATGCTTGAAAAAATGGGAAAAAAGATGAAAAATGTAAGATGAAGGTTGGGACTGTAGCAAGCATGATACGATCATTGGAACGAATAACTGATGCAGTAGAAAGTCATAATGCAATTGAATCTACTGAAATTTCATCGACATATAATGTCAATGGATAATACTCTATTCTGAATTGCATTAAACTACTAAAGTCTTTGAAAATTGAGGGGGCATTAAGTCAAGATCAATTTACTTAGGTATTGAAATATTTTACATCTGAGCAAATAAGAATTGTTCTCATGTCTCTGTCAGAAAAAAGTAACCAGTAAGATTGGATTATGTATAAGTATAATTTAGAGAAAAACTCTAATTAAAATGGTTGATAAGTTAGGATTTGATTTTCATTCACATGTCGAATAAGTGACTATTCTCTCTTTATATTTTGCTTATTTATTTTACATGTAACTGAATTAATGCTTGAAGGAGTTTGTTATTATGTGTAATCCAATTAATGTTTGAAGATTAAAAAATATAATTTTTATGTCTTTATATTTCTTGTTGTATATCTATGTTATATTTATTTTTAAGAATGTAATTTGTACTATATTGATATGTTTGCATTAATTTTTGGATTTTTACTTACGTGTTTATATTGTCGTACAAATGACTTCCAATGACTTTTGAGCACCAGGACGAGTTGTAAAAAGAATAAAATATTCAAAGTATTATCAAAAAATTTATAGAACAGTTGCTACTGTAACTGTTTATTACATGAAGTACTCATTAAAATAAGATAATAGATTTAATTATTTGAACATAATTAATATTTCGAGTGAAAGTTATAAAATATTTAGGATGGAATTTTGCTTATTTAAGCTGGGCATTATCAAATAAACTAGTCTAGTTTGGCGGCATTAAATAATTTCAATAATACATTGAACCAATTATAAATAAAAAAAGCAAGAGATTCTCTATATCTTGTTTATTTGATTCTTCAAATTTGGTCAATAAATACAATAATTTATTAAATCCTTTTATTCCAATGCTATCTTAAAAATATATTTCTCTCAGCTCAGCTCAGCTCACATTGGATATAGTATCCGAAGATGTTCAAAAATGAATGTTGTGTATCTGTATCACACTTCAAAACATTAAACAGTGCTTCAAAAAGAAGAAGGGTAGAATGAAATAGGTTCCTATAGTTTGCAAAAACAAAAGATAAATCTACATATTGATCGTTCTATGCAAATAAAAGAGTGTGATTGATGATCAATAAATAAAAATATCACAAGAGAGACATATATAAAAATAAAAATCAGTATATAATCTTAATTCTTATAAAAATCTTGCATACATGAGATAAGCACTTTTAACTATTTGAGAAAAGGACTTATGTGATGATCAACCAATTAAAAAATGG
Source organism: Trichilia minutiflora (assembly GCA_035590515.1). Classification (NCBI taxonomy): domain Eukaryota; kingdom Viridiplantae; phylum Streptophyta; class Magnoliopsida; order Sapindales; family Meliaceae; genus Trichilia; species Trichilia minutiflora. The sequence continues at coordinate 10,020,381 of JAVXUL010000021.1, read as the reverse complement.
TTGAGCTACAGTACAAGTGTTCGATTTTGTAATTTTTTGATGTAATTTTCAACTCTTGATCTGATTTTTTGATCTGTCAGTCTAACTGGAGCAGCTAACAGCTAAGAATTTTTTGTCCAAATAAAAAGGTCTACATTGTACAACAAGCTAATTAAGAAACAGAAAAAATGGTTTTACACAAACTGCTTATAAGACCAATGCAGGTCAGCAGTCAGCACATTGCAGAGGGATGAAATGAATTGCATGAATCATCAACAAAAAACAAGGAAATATTAGATGAAAATACTTCTTTACAAAGCATGTAAAAGATATACAAGTCCATGACAACCTGAACTCATCAGCATTAACAACGTATCAGTTTGAGGAGGGGAAATAAGGAGGCACAATGAAAAAATCATCTTGAAGCAAAAAATAACAACAATTTACCATATATACAGTAATGTTACAGACAGATGATACCTCTCCCATGAAGGCAGATCATCGGAAAACCTCACATCAGTTCATAGACCACTAGGAGGAAGACTACTAAAAACACAAGTAAACACGGCTTCTATGTAAGTTTATTCAGTACAGTCTTATTGTGTTATTCAAGAAAAAGTATATAAGTTATAGTCTAACCCACTTCATTACAGTCTCGTGAGTGCTTTAATCAAAGAGCAACAGATCTCACTCTTGAAATTATGGTCTTTGAATGCTCTAATCAAAGAGCAAGAGATCTTACCTCATCGGCTTTCCAAAGTCCTTCCTCATACTTGTACCATCGCATAAGTCCTTCATCGTTTTTAGTACGCTGGCACATGATGCAGGAGTCCTCCATGCATGTTAAGAATTCACGTAATCGCGCAGCCTTCTGCAGGATGGTTTGATCGAGCTTCTTAATGATTTTTTTCAGTGCTGGAGGTTGGGGAACTTCTATCAGAAGGCAATGCGATATATTGAGCACTTCCAGATTTGATAAGCCATCCAATATGAGGATCAGGGCATCCTTATTTACCATTGTGCACCTGAGGCTCAATGTCTTTAATTTTGGAAGATGCGTCTTTAAAGCAGAAGCAAACAAAAGATCGAAAGGACCCATGATTTTGAGTTCGCTGAAGTTTTTGCAATTTTGGGAAATTTTCTCCATGAGATATGGAGGATTTGCTATGCTAGGCATTGTTAGCGATTCAAGATCTCTCCACCTGCCAATAGCCTCGCAGATTCCAGTCATTTTTATTCTGTTCCAAGCTGGCATAACAAGTCGCCTGAGCTCTGGGCATCTACAAACAAAGATAAACAGAGGGGCTACTTCTCAATTTTATTTTGTCAAATTAGCATGCTGTTATTGGAAGGATCCATTAATGATGTCCTTCCAACCCCTCCCTCAGACTCAAATAATTACAATATTAATAAACAACCATAATAAATTATTCTTGGAAATGACCAATTTCCTGTTGCAGGATGGTTGGCACCGAAAATGAAAGATGCCCAAAAGTTTGGTTGTGGTAAATGAGATAATGTATTGAGTGAGTTCTAATATAAATATTTAAATCATTATGCACAGGAAAAGATTCAGACTTCAACCCAAAACTAATAATCTTTCTTTCACACTGTCAAGAGCAATAAAGTTAACATAGGGAAAATTTCAGAAATTACCTTTTGGCTGTATAGGTCAATTGGTAATCGCTTACATACAAGTTGAAGTGAAAAATCAACATCCTTATGTGCTGCCGACTGAGACTCAAGGAAATCTTTAGCAAACGTGTCAATTTCTTATCAGAACGACTGTCCACATAAACATATGGCTCTAATGGGATTTTGATGAAATTTGATCTCAACATTGATAAATCAAGCGTTTTCCAGAGCAGTGGATCACAGCAAGCTGAACGCCAGGAACTGCAAGCATGAGCAATGCCAATGCCTGCAGTTAACTCGAAGATGTCAAAAGACTGGAAGATCTTCACCACAATATCATTGTGCAGGTCCGCCCAACTCCTCAAATCAGGGACATACTCTTCCATTGTATCAGTTTCCTAAATATCTCAGAGGAGTTTCAAAGCATCATAAACCATACATAAGACGTGTATAGAATCAATATGAAAACTTATAATTCATCTATCTCATATGAGAATGTTTACTTCACATCATTCGTTATACTACACAATCAAAAGAAACATCCAAGCTCTGTAAATGGTATAAAGTATTACAGAAATACTTAACTGACATTCAACTTCATATGATAGCTCTTAAAAAAGCAAATCAACATGACTAAATGTAACCACCAGAAAAATTTTGATTAACTTCCAATTAATTATGCTGCAATGTGTTGTACAAAAAATTGAAAGTGAAGTAGCATACTCTTAGAAAGGGAAAGAAAAGATGCAGGAGAAAAAACTAACCATGACTATACAGTAATATCTCTAACTTGGTATTTAAAGCAAAAAAGGCACTCTATATAACCCTATATGAGGATTCTGCAACAGAGCCATTTTCAACTGCAATGTATATTTAACTTCAAAGTCTATCATGTATCATCCAGTAAAATGCATCTTAAAATTCACATCTAAGTGGTACTCCCCTTTTACGACAAATGGCCATTTGTGTATCTCTTGTGTGCCAAAGTAGTATCATTCAACATCTTGATAAGCAGATTCACAAAGCCCAGAAGCTTCGGAAAAGGAAAAAATGTTTTAACCTTCCACTAAGTAGCTGCTGTGCAAAACAAAACACTAGTGCTTTGTTTAACTTTGACTCAACAAACAAGCTACTCCATACTCACTCAAGAAGTGGGCAAACTTCATAGAATAATTAGAACAGGTTTAACAATAACAAGGAGTTATTAAAAGATATATTTTAAAGTCTTACAGAGCATAGGTAATAAAAATTATCAACCTACATAGCTTCACCACAAGAAGTGGGAATGGCATAATCAAAATGACTCCAACTGACTTGTTGCCTATTTCTCATTATCTCCTGTAATGGCAATCAAGATAGGCCGTCCCTTACATTTTCTCGACATATATAACAAATTTTCATTACAGCTTCCTCAACATAAAATTATAACAGACACTTCTGGTTTCAAGTGAATCTAATTCACTTATTCACAGATTCCAAACTTTCTCATACTCTCTCTCCTTGTCAGAATAAAACCCATCAGTTACAAAAACCATTTGGATGATATTTGTATGACTTTCATAAAATTTCAATGTCCCAGGGGAAAATGTGGCCTCTTCCACTATTAGAAGTAGATATTTAATTATTTGACAATATTGAATAACCATTGGCCATGTAACAATAACAACAACAACCAAAACAAAAAAAATTGTAAAACCCACTTACAAGTAACATTATCCCTAATCTATCCTAAATTATGGATAATCAATCTAAGATATCAAAATTTGTCGATGTATCTCCGTTTCTGTAGTTTAAACCCTCACCCACAATATGAAACATGCAAGCTTTACTATGCCACACGCTACGGCCAATTTTGGTTCAACTTTAAACCCTTGGAGAAGGCACATTGTGAAAGCAATTTTTCCGCTCCTCTCTTAGTTCTTCAACCAACAAGAAGATCCAACAGAAGCATTGACATAAAATTCATAAGTTCCCATCATCAAATTATATGAACTAAAGACAATTAACTCAAAAAAGTCACACCAACATGAGGAAATCACCTTCTCACCACTACCATTACTGGTCAACATCCACAAAGTATTGTGCTAAGAAAGAAATCAATCAAAACACATCACCATTAAATTCTTCTTTCATCTTTTTATTAGATCTTACTCGTCAATTAATAATTATTCCATCACATTTATTGGCAATTACCGACTGTTTGTTCAAATGTAGTTCTTTCATACCACTAAACCTACTAAGCATCCAAATCTCAACAAAACGGACAGTGATCATACAACCAATTGCCGAACAAACAAGCAAACAAACAACAAATTACCAGTAAATCCAGCAGCTCTTCCAAGAAGAGTTGATATTGAACAATTCATTTCTAAAATGTACCCAAACCACAATGTTTAGTATTTGGATATCACAAGCTTTTATTAACCCCAGTCGGATCCTTCATGTAAATTGACCGTGCAATTCCATATCCACATAAAATTTACATCACCTATAAAATTACTGATTTACAGACAGAAAAAGAGAGATGGTGAGAATGAAATAACATACCAAATAAATGCAACTTCAATTTTTTGTTTATGAAAAGATCAGTATTGCTTGCTGGGTTTCTCGAACCGAATAAAGTAAGCAGCTTTGTCTTGGGGATTCTCCAACCCAAATCAATGAAGAAGCAACAGAAAGAGGAAAGACAATCAGATGCCAAGACGGTGAATGACATAAAGATCCATGGATTTAACAAAAACCAGTTAGTCGGGGGAGGCTGTTAAATGTTTTAGTTTCGTACTTAGTATAAAAAAAGCATTTTCATTTGTCGACGGACTGACAGCTTCTCTCCATTTTAGATTTAGTTTCGAAGCATCACGACTTGTGACTTGTGAGTCAACCTTTGGAAATTGGAATTGAGTTTCTCGGTTACAACAGTTTCATTGGGCTGGTGAATGATCCTCTCTTCTTCTTGGGCTTTAGCCCGAATATTAGCATTCAGTTTATTTCTGATAATGTATTTTAAATTTAATTATTTTGAATCTTTTGATAATTATCAGCTTTTACTTAATATTTTTTAAATTTATTTCTTGTGATACTCATTAAAAATAATTTATGTGACTTCAAATAGTTAATGAGTTTTGTTAATTTTAAAGATTAAATTAATTTGAATATATCAATATAAATAATATTTATTTTAATATATGTTTTATAAAAAATTGATTTAAAATATTTACATTTTCATTGATGTAATTTTTTAATTAAAAAGAGGTTTTCTGAAAAATATAACCCAGTTATATCAAAATAAATTTTAACTAATATTTAAGTATTATAATATTTTATTATTTACTGATAAATTTGTGTTGATTCTTTGTCAATCAAATCAATAATATGGTCATTACTATGATTAAAGATCAAATTTAACGTGTGGATGAATATTCAAGCATACACTTATGCACATTTGAGCAATATCAACGTCATTCTTTTAAAGAGTGTTCATTTTGGTCGAAGTTGATTAACTTTTAAAGTTAATTGAATTTATTAAAAGATGTATTAATTATTTTTAAATTGTTGAGTATAAATTGATAACCTCCTCTTATCCTTATCATGTCGGTGAGCTTGATTTTAGTAGGGAAGTTGCTGAAAATCTTCCTTTGCACCATAATTCTTGAAAGGGTGGCTTCACTTGGGCTAATATTTTTGGAAGGATCGTTTATCCTCTGTCTCTTGGCCTTATAGAAGGCTTCAGTATCAAACCTCTTCTCCTCTTTTTCTATATTTATTTAAGGGTGATATTTTTTTTCTTATATCAAAGATGGTCTTTTCTAAGAAAAAATGGTAAAAGTTCATTGTTGCAGTTAGGCTCATCCTTTATCAGAATGTCTGTCTAACCCGAACATTTATTTTTGTTCTCCATGCGAGAGAGAATCCCTACTTTGGTCTGCTTGGACCAAATGATAAGCCGCATTGTGGAGGCAACTCATCTCTTTTTGGGACTGACCTGCTTTTTCTATAAGTAGTAAGAAAGGTAAAAAAGAGTTATCAAAATTAGCTACAACGATAAAGTTAAGCTCTACGTATATTCTCTTTACAACGATTTAAAGTAGCTTGGGACATCTGGATGATGACTAGTCTGGAGTTCCTCATATTGAAATCTGACAACAACTCTTTTTGGTATCCCCCAATCTAGTCGAGAAGCTCAACTCTTTCAGCAATTTTTCGCGTCAAGTCCAATTGATTGCTCGAGGGATCTATAGATAGAAATAATCAAGTAAGCATTAGACTAATTTATTCAGGATATCGAGCTAGAACGAGCTGAAGGTACTTACATCCTTAAAAACATTAGAAATAAACCTCCCATTGCCCTCATACCATCTATCGACTACAAAAAAACTACTTTATGTTTTTCAATTTTTATAACTGGACGGGTTACCTTCCACGGAATTAGTGGTTCTTGGCTAGATTTATACAGAGTACCACCCTAAATTCTTAGTAATTATTTGATTCGATCTTTTTTAAGTTTATCTTTTTTAGGAGAAATCTAGTTAAATATCAATTTTCATAAATTTTATAAAAAATAATTATTTTTTTATATATATATTATTTATGAACAAATAAATTCTATAAAAAAGTTATAAAAATGAGCTTATTAATTTTTTAGGATATTATAAATTTTTTAGATCATTCTTACTCTTTAAAAAAAATTATATTTTTACTATTGTCGATAAAAAAATTACTAACAATCTGTTCACTCTTCCTCTTCGTCTTCCAAAACCTAATAGTACAAATAAAAAAAGAAAACATTGATTGGATTGCTATAGAAAATCTAAAAACGTTAAAAGAAAACATTGAAAATAAAGGAAGGAAACATTGATTGGAAGAAAATATTGATTTTGTCTGCAAAAGAAAATCTTAAAAGGAGAGGAAACCATCAGAAAATCAGGAATCTGAAAATACTCTTATGCTCATGTATGCATAAATTTCTTCCTCTTCTAGGGACTTTTGTAAGTGATTTCTTCTGTTTTTGTTTTTCTATTTTTTTAATCATTTGATGTCTCTGAAATTTGAATGAATTGATAAGAAATAGTGTTTCAAGAGATGTTTTTAGTTGAATTGTGATTTTTTTTTTATGTGTGCATTGAATAAAGGTCTGATCTTTGTCTTTCGTTTAGTTGGTTTCTTGAAAAATACTTACCAGAAAATTACTGATAGGAGAGTTGATAAATTTATGATGAAGAGGATTGTACTGAAATCCCTTAAATCATGTCGACCTCAAACTTAAAATGTAAATGATAATAAATTGTACTGAAAATATTGATACCAACATGTGTGAGAAGAAAATTATGTGATATGCCCATAAATTTTTGTTTATTCGATTCTGCCCATTTGAGACTTTTTTTTTGTGTTTCTGCCTTTGTTCTGATCATCTCACATCACTTATATATTCTAGAAAACCATGGGCAAGAGCAGAACATCTTTCAAGTAATTGTCGTCGGTGGTCTAAAAACTCTGCAGATTCTGATATTATGGGCATGACAGAATTAAGAAATCTATCTCAAGACACTAGTGCTAGTGCTAGTGCTAGTCCTTGTGCTATACTTTTGACCATAACACATTAAAAAGGGGAAATTTGTAAAACAAAACAATACAAAGGTTGTTGGGTTTAAGTTTATTTTGTCTTGCATTGTGGTTGGACCTGGAAATTTCCTCATAATATTCTCTCCTCTTCTTTTTTTTTTTTTCAACTTTTGATAAAACTGTATGATTGGAATCACAAGAAATTTGTCACACTTTAACCCATGAGATCCATCTGTGACAGACGTCACAGACCTTCAGGGTGTACTTTAACACCCAGAATATCCCTGTAGATTTGTAAAGCATTCACAAAACCTGTTTTCCAAAATACTTCCAATATATATATTTAACGCATGAGCAAATAAAATAATAATAATAACAATTCCAAATGAAGTCCAGAGGGACCTATCTATCTCAAATCATAAATCAAATATTTATTACAATTCTGCATGTCTTATCAAATCTCACAAATGAAGAAAAAACTGAAAATGACCCTAATAGACTATGGACTCTGTCAAGTGAGTCGATCTGGCTATACCTGAGCCCTCAATTCGAAGCAATCACTATCACTGGATCTCGACCTAGCGCTTTCCCTGAAACTGAGAAGTGAGAGGGGTGAGTATACGGGAATATATTCAGTGAGTAAACGTAATAAAACACAATCAGAGACTGTACAGTAAATACATATATACTTTTAAATAAAGTGTCCAAAACCGTATGATAAAATCATTGGGCTGGCTCCTTTCCCGGCAACTACCCTGGTCGTGGGTGTTCCGAGACCGTTAGTGGATTTTGTATGCAAAGAAAACATGCTAGTTATTAAAAATGAGTTCAAAATGCAATAGGTATAAAACATGCAGTTTTATGAGAAAAAGGTGCCCAACACTGACGTTTGCCTCGAGCCGTCACGGGGTGACATTCGTAACTAACTCGAGGAGACTCATAGGTGGACAGATCTCAACCCTATCACAACGCCACAACACCCATAATCATATAATGGTCCACCTATGCAGTCTCCACTCACCTAGGTGATCTCTCTCCCAGGTCAATCCTAGGCTACCACTATACACTCACCTGGGGGTTCACATCCCAGTGAACACCACCCCAGGCTATCACTCTGTAGCTACAGTAAACCGACACTCAAGACCGTTATCATCAATGCACATAAAACTTGGCCCTCAGGTCGTATCATCATCATACACAACAAAGGGCACAAAGGCTATATCACCATAATCATCATCAAAATCAAAATATGGAATTCAATAAAACATTTCATAAAGAGTTTATTCTAGCACAAACAAGGGGCCCTCCCGGCCACTACACAAAAAAAGCCAACTCCACCACATGTGAATTTAATATAAAAGTTTCTATCGTCTTAAGTCTGAAAATAAGTTTAAAAATTAATTAAAAGATACAAGAAACATAAACCATTAAAATAAGTTCACTCACTGTATAGGGAGGGTATACACTCCCTAATTCCCCTCGTTTCTCGATGACTCACGCGAACGCCTCATCCTCGAACCGTCGCCTAACCAGACACATGACAATTCTATTAATTACACGTGTCGAATATATATGCTCGAATGCATGGAATGCACGCTAAATTTCGGATTTCTAATATGCAGACTAATACGCAAATTAACCTAAAATTCCCATTATACATGAAATCATCCAATTATCGTCGACATAGACCCATATTATAGTTAAACGGGCTCGTTACGACTTACATTCGCGAATTCGACTTGTGGACCCTATCCGATCATCAGAACAGTGATCAGAGTTACTGTTCACATTTTCCTAAAATCTCCGAAATTACATTTCTAGCTTCCTACGACTTCTCCGATCTCACTACAACTCATATTACGCATAAAATCTAAGAATTTAGCAAGAAATCTAAGAAAACGATACGAAACCCATGCGAACAAAAATGCTTAAAATGGCAAAATAAATATACAGACATGTTAGAATCGAAGCTACGGACCTCGTAGTGTGGTCAGTTTGCTCCGATTTCATCTTGAAACCAAAAACCCCCAAATTCAACTTTGAAACCTAGCTCCCCTTTTCCAAATTCATGATCCAAACGCCAAATTGATACTCTAGAAGTTGATAGACATGAGAAATATAGCTTGCAGGCAAAGAGAAATCGAGATTTCGATAGAAACCCGGGCGTGAGTTGGGAGAGTAGAGGAGAGAACGTGAGGAAGGAAGGAGAAGGGGAAAAGAGGAAGCCAAAGCTAAAAATTTGACTTTAGGACCCTTATTTATAAAAAAAAGTAAAATTACCATTTTGCCCTTAAGTTTACTAAAGGAGGAAGCTTTTGGAAGAGGGAAAAATCATCATTTCGCGTCGATTCAGTTGAACGAATCGAAGATTCGATCGACCGAACCAACCCTTTGATCGAATGAATAGTAACTTCGATCGATCGAATCCCTTGGTATGAATAGTACTCAGAGAGCTTGCAAATTATCGATCGAACGAATTATCACTTCGATCGAACGAATCCCCCATTCGGTCGACCGAATCGAAGGCCAGAATTTCGATCGAACGAATTACCCATTCGGTCGATCGAACTTGTCAAAACTAGGATTTTTCACTTAAGTCCCTTCCGAAATTGAAAATCACAAGCGGGGTCCCAACGTACACTCATATAAACCTCTTTTTAACCATCATAAACATCAAATATAACCAATAATAGCCGAACAAATTACTATTATGCACAATGGATGCAAAAACATGAACAAAAAATATGGTGATGTTACAACTATACCCTTGCGGTACAATCACGGGTATGATATATGTACCCCCCTTAAAAGAATTTTGTCCTCAAAATTCAACGTACCTTAGTACTGAAAGAGATGGGGGTATTGTCGTAGCATCTGAAGCTCGGGCTCCCAAGTCATCTCTTCAATTACATCACTCTTCCATAAAACTTTCACCATCGGGACAACCTTGCTTCTCAGAATCCGTTCTTGTCGATCGAGTATGGCCACAGGTTGTACTTCACATTTCAAATCTTCTCTCAACTCGCTAGGAGGCTCACAGATAACATGAGAAGGATCTGGCACATATTTCTTTAACATGGATACATGGAAGACATCATGTACCCTCTGCATCTCTGATGGCAATTCCAACCTGTAAGCCACTGGACCAATCCTCTCGGTAATTCTGTAAGGTCCAACATATCTGGGATGTAGCTTACCTCGATTCCGAAATCGAACCACTCCTTTCCAAGGTGACACCTTTAAGAATACCCGCTCACCCACATCAAATTCCAAGTCTCTCCTTCTGTTATCCGCATATGATTTCTGTCGATC
>JAVXUL010000021.1:9989711-10009796 GCA_035590515.1 Trichilia minutiflora | reverse complement strand
ATTTTTAATTTAATTTTTTAAAATTAAAATATTATTATTATAAATATATAATAAATATTTAATTAAAAAAATATTTTAAAATATTTAATTATTATAATCAGACCGACCCGTTTAACCCGCGAGTTAAACGGACCGACCTATTTAATCCACGGATCAAAAATCATTGACCCTAACTTGTTTATTTTACGAGTTAAATGGATTGATCTATCGGACCGATCCCGTTTTGACATCTCTATCACTATTGTCCTTTACATGAGAAGACTTGGGATACATACCACCTATGTCTATAAAAATCGACTTAATCACCTGCTAAGAGGCTGACTAGATTGACAACAGTAGTTATTTTTCTTCTTCCACAACAAAAACAGTAGCTCTCTCTCTCTTTTAGCTTGTTACACAAAATCTTTTAGCTTTTCAACAAGTTATTGCTCCCTAAATTTCAAGTCTCTAACTTAAGCATTTTTTTACTAGAAAGCTGGTAAGTACTTTGACTATACGACATGTTATTGAGAAAAGTAATTATCAATTACTATTAGTGAGAGAGGGCAAAATCTATATGGTGTCAGCATTATCTACCCTAAAATTTTTTGACATTAACAATTCATTAGATAGTTATTTGATAATTGTTTTTATATAGACAATTATAGGGACTTATAACATTTTTTTGACAAAATTTGTTCTTATTTATACTTTCAAGGGCAACATTCTTTTAATATTCCATCAAGTGCTTGGTCTTTTATGAGGATATTCATGATTATCATTTATTTGAGTTAGGACTAATAGTGATAAGAAAAATGGGCATTCATGTAATTCCAAAATATGTTTCTTTTAAGGACAAAGGCTACTTGATTCCTTTATAAACGGGACTACCTTTCTAGAAATCCCATTGTCTCTGCTTCAGTCTCGTGTCCTTGCCACCCAAACCATGAGAATTTATACTTTCTTGATTCCATTTTTGATATTCTCAATCTTATTAGCATTAGTACATCTCTCTTATTATCGTCACATCAATTGGGTTGCAAATGAAGAAACAGAGCAACAAATACGAACCAGGTCTCCTCTTCGATTGACATAAAAGCTTTTAGGTATCTCTCATCACCTGCAACTTGAAGGTGGCAAGGTCAAGCCAACAATAGATGAAGAATCACATCAAGTTGTGCTTGATGGACCGAACCCTCTTCACAACTAAGAGGGTTCTCACACAATCTCAGCTATTGTTTTGCTTTCTCTTCCCAGTAGATATGTAAATTAAGTTCTTGAAAAGAAAGCAGGAAAGAAAAGGCAATCTCTCAGTAGTAGTTTTCCTACTTTGTTTCTTTATTTTCCTTGATTCTTTCCAGAAACCAAGTAAAAAAACAGTAGAGAATGTACGATTATTGAATTTGCCAATAAAAGTTTGCATTTGTATTTGAATATATTCAACTGCAATTAATTTAGTAGATTTAACAGGTATATTAAATGGATATAGTTCTGCTGTAATATCGTAATCAGCCTCCGACCATTGATCTATATTTGTGTTCACAAAAGTTCTAGGGAACCAGAAGTTGTTCATGCCTGTTTAAAAGGTTAGAAAACTCAGTTGTTAAAGAACCAGCGAAACCATGGCTAATCTGTGAATACGTCTCAATCAACCCTCATTTAAGTAAACAAAATGTTTATTAAACCACCACAACCCAAGCAAGAAGAACTTCAGTTCCTGCAATCTTTCCAGATTTGTCACTCACCAGCTTTTCTCCATCAACGAGTAACCCATTTCCAGAAAACTATAATACCAAAAAATCACCGTCCTTCGTTTCTTAATTGCCAAACACAGTAAGCAAGAAATCAGAAAGAAATCAAGAAAGCAGAAAGAAAACCAGAGAAGAAAAATGAAGAAAATGAAAGAGAGATTTCAAGAGAAAAAATGCTTTTTGTATTTTTTCCTTATTCTCTGTTTTACTACCAGAATACAGTTATATATAAAAGATGATTTCCAGCTGCAAAATCAGTCTCGTAAAGAAAATCAAGAAAAACAACCTTAACAATTTATTAAACTTTTCTGTACAAATGACCAACACACCCCTGGTTAGTTATCCAGCTGCCAAAACACATCTTCTTCATTACTTACTGATTTTGGATCATTGTCCATCAGTCTCCACCTGGATCCAAAAATCAGCATAGCTCCCATTTTCTCTTTCTTATTCAGTTACATATAATCTACAGCAAACAAGCTCCTTGTACCCAGCTCAAACACAGAAATCATCAAGAGTACTGTCTTCCTGCAACTAATACAAGACTCAATCCACCTTGCATTTATGTAGCCCTTCCTTCTAAGTTCATTAGCTTATGACACCACTTGAATTTATCACCATGAACCACCTTAGTTGATGCATCAGCAGTATTCTCCTTAGTATGTACCTTTATCAACCTCACCAATCTTTCAGCTATTATATCCCTAATGAAATACAAACAAACATCAATGTGCTTCGTCCTTTCATGATAGGCTTGATGCTTAACTAACTGAATAGCACTTTGACTGTCACAAGACAACTCTGCTGATGACACTTTTAGTTTTAATTCTGTTATCATCCCTTGCAACCAAATAGCTTTTTTTATGGCTTATGTAACAGTCATATACTCTACCTCTGTGGTTGATAATGCAACAACACGTTGCAATGAAACTTTCAAGCTTGTTAAACACCCTCTGAACTTGAATAGAAAACCTATCACAGATCTTCTTCTATCTAAGTCAGCTACATAATCAGTATCCGCAAAACCTGTTAGAAACTCTGACTTCTCCTCTTGCTTTCTATACACAAGAAAATTATCTAAGCTTCCTTTCACATATCTAAACGTCCACTTAACAGCTTTCCAGTGTTCTATACCTGGATTCTCCGTAAATTTACTCATAATATTCACTCCAAATGCCAAGTCAGGTCTTATCCTATCAATGTTCTTGCTAGCTATCAACATATCATCAACATATATCAATAAATACACTATATCTTCCAAATTTGAGCCTTGATAGTATACACAGTGGTCGTATTCACTCCTGACATACCCTGACTTCTTCATGAACTTACTAAACTTCAAATTCCATTGTTTTGGAGATTGCTTTAACCCATTTAAAGATTTCTTCAAGAGATATACCTGACTTTCAAAGTCTTTATCAACAAAATCTTCTGGTTGCTTCATCAAAGTTTCTTTATCAAGAGTTTCATGTAAGGAGGCTGTTCTTACATCCATTTGCTTTAATTCCATTACAAATGTTATTACTATAGATAACAACAGCCTTATTGAAATGTGCCTCACCACAGGTGAAAACACTTATGTATAATCAATTCCTTTTCTTTGTGAATATCCCTTAGCAACTAATCTTGCTTTGTACCTCATCTTACCTCCTGCTTCTTACTTATTTTTGAAAATCCATTTGCTCTCTATCACCTTCTTGTTGTTTGGATTCTCAATTAATTCCCAGGTTTTATTTTTTCTTAAAGAGTTTATCTTCTCTTCCATTACCTCACACCATTTATTTGCATCAGGTCTGCTTAAGGCTTCTTTCACTGTCACTGGATCATCACTATCCACCTCATCAGCTGCTTAGAATGTATATACCATTATATCAGTATATCCTAGCCTTTAAGGAAGCTTTATAACTCTTTTCTCCCTAACCCTTATGAGCCTATAATCTGTATCATATACCACTTCATCTAGATTTTGCTGTTTAGCATGTTCTGGCTGAATATCCAGTTTATTCTTCCCACACATATCAGGTTCAAACTCTAAATCTTCAACTGTGATATATCATCATGAATCTTTTTAGAATTATCAGCATCTTTAATACTAATTGATCTACTCTTTAATCCTTCTTCTAAGAACTTTACATCCTACTAATATTACACTTTCCAAATCTTCCATCATGGCACCATATTTTCCATTCCTTTACTCCTTCTGGATAGCCTATAAAAGTACCTTTTGCCTCCAGTTTTCCTTGCTTCACATATACATATGCTGTGCTGCCAAACACTTTCAAATTAGTGAGTGAAGGTATTGCACCAGTCTAGACTTCCTCCGGTGACTTCATTTCCAGAGTTGATGAAGGACTTCTGTTCTTTAAGTAGGCAATAGTGACTACAACTTCAACCCAAAAGTTTTTTGATAAACCATCACACAATAACATGCTCCTCACCTTTTCCAGCAAAGTCCTGTTCATTATTTTAACCACCCTATTTTGTTGAGGAGTATATATGATAATCCTACGTCTTTTAACCCCATTTTCATTGCAGTATTTGTCAAGGGCTTTGTAACTCAAGACCATTATTTGTTTTCAAGGTCTTTATTTTCTTGTCTTTTTTTATTCTTTGCAAGACTCTTTTAGTCTTTGAACTTCTCCAGGACTTGATCCTTAGTTTTGAGAATGTAAATCCACACCTTTCTTGAGTAATCATCAATCAAAAACAAGAAGAATCTAGCTTCACCTAGAGATGATGTTTGTGCAGGGTCCCAAACATCTGCATGAACATACTCTAATGCCGAGCCTGATATATGTTTTTTTTGGTTAAATTTTGTTCTATGGTGTTTACCTAACACACAACATTCACAAAACTTAAATTTATTTCCTATCCATGATCCTAAATAGCCTTTTTTTCTTAATTCTAACAGCCCTTTTCACTCAAGTGGCCTAATATTTGATGCCATAACATTAATCTATCATCATCACTTTCTGAGGTAGCATTCACATGTCCAATTATGACCTCACCATGCATAACATACGATCCATATCTTCTTTCAGCTTTCATAACTACCAAAACCCCATTACACACTTTCAAGACTCTATTTTGTGCCTAAATGTACATCCTACTGATTCTAATACCCCTAAAGAAATTAAATTTCTTTTTAGACTTGGAATAAACCTTACATTCTGTAAGTTTATCAATATACCATCCCTCAGTTTCATCCTAACAGTCCCAACACCCTTAATCTCACAAGTTACATTATTCTCCAACATAACCTTTCCTAAATCTCCAAGAGTTAATGTTGAGAAAGAAGACTTACTCGGGTATATGTGAAAACTACAACTTGCATCCAGGATCCATTCCTCCTTGTCATACTTTCCTTTTAGTGTAGCCATTAACAGAAAAACTTCTTGAAAATTTATCTTTGTCATGACTGCTATTTTTGGTTTTCTCATTTGAGTATTTCTAGCCTTTTTTTTTGGGATAATTCCTTTTGAAATGTCCTTCTTTATGATAATGGAAGCATTTAAGGTTTTCACCCTTAGTATGAAATCCATCCTTTAGTTTATGGACATTATAATAAATCCCTCATGAGACTCCTTGTATGATATTGAGTGTAGGTAATGCATTAGATGATGGGTATACCTGAATCTATTTTTGAGAAAGTGTGTGGTATAAAATTTGAGTATATGAGAAAGAACTAGATTTTTGATTCTAAAATCATTTCTAATTGAGAAAAAGTCTCTCATCATTTTTGTAGATCTCGAAGAGATCTTTCTATTGATATATTATAGATTTTATGAAGATATTCCAGTAAAAAGTTATGGCTATTTAAAATTATTATCCCAAAATAGAGTGAACAGAAAAAGTATCGATGTATTGATACTTGATTTTGGGGACAAAATGTATCGATATCCAGGACTAAAAGTATCGACACTTTAAAGAAAAAAGTATCGATATATTATAAATAGTGATAAATAGTGACACCGAAGTATCGATACTTTAAAGAGACAAGTATCGATACCCTACAGTTATGATGAACAGTAAAGAATAAAGTATCGATACTCGGAGCATTCTTAGACCTAGAACCCATTTTTGACAGTAAGTATCGATATATGAACTATTTATATATCGATATATGGACGAACTAAAATGTAAATGACCCCTTTCTGGGATGAAGTATCAATACATGAAGAGCATATATCGATATATGATGACATGTCACACGTCTAGGCATATTTTAGAGGGATATTTTGATAATTTCAGAGCCCTATTATATACGAAATATTAGGGGCTTCTTTCCCATTTTCTTCTTCTTTCTTTTTCTCCCCCGTCTATAACTTTTTCTCTTTTCTCTCTGTAAATTTTGAATCTCAACCAAAACTACACCAAACTTTTCTATTTCAATTTCTATAACCTCAGAATCAATACCAGAGCATGAAAATCCCTTTTGATCGAAGTTCTACTTGTCGAATTGAGAGGATTTATGAAAAAAAAAGGTGTGGTGAACAAAAGCTGAAGAAAGAGAAACATTCAAAAAGGGATTCTAGGCTCACCTACAAGCTCGGGTAAGCTTATCCCCCAACTTATTTCTCTTTTTAAGCTATCATTTCATATAGATTAAGAAATAGATAGCATGAAGAACTGTTCACAAAATCCTAAGATTTAGAAGTTTTTTAGTTTATCGATAATATCATTAAATTAGAGGGTTTGTGCTTCTATTGTTGTTGAAATAACTAAAAATGACCTGAGAATAGAGTGAGAGGTGATGGAAAGTATGTAGAGCGAAAGAGAGAGGGAGAAAGAAAGAAAGCTAGAGTAGCATGAGTATGTATTGCATCATGCATGCATTATTGACAGATCATTGAATCTGTATTTGTATGTGTATTCAGGCGTGACAATCGAGACTAGAGTCTCCGTTGTGAGGAGGATATCCCGAGGGTGATTTCCTACCTCAGTAGGGTGAGCGGATACATTTTTTCCTTTTGCCTCAATTTATATTAATTGTGATAAATTATTATACTTAGCATAGTATAGAATATAGATATATGTATATGTATACATAACTGAAATAAGGAGGCGTTGAATATATGTTGTGTGGTGGCCGGGTTAGTCCCTTATTTACGATAGAGATAGGATTATTATGAATTCTTGACTGCCATGAATATGAGGTCAGAGGTCTAATGTGTATATTTTGATATATGTTATAAGATTGAGGTCAGAGGCTTATAAAAAATAATATTTTATAGAATGATTATAGATCAATGATCGGGGTGCCATGAGTATGTTTTGGCCTTGTGTGCCATAATATTATTTTTTATTTAGTCTTGTGAGCCACAGATGATAAAGTCGTTAGTTGTATGCTATGTTATTGATATTATGGGTGAGGATTATCCATATAGCTTAGGGTAGACTGGATAGAATCCAATATTCCCAGGGTGAGGATTGACCATACAGATCAGGGTGAAGCAGGTGGAATCCAATAGATCCAGGAATGTGAATTATCCATATAGTCCAAGATAGGATGAGTGAAATCTAACATGTCTAGGCTAAAGCATGCTAGCCATTTATATATTTACATGAGCACACCTCCCCAACCAAGGTTGCGGATCAACCATACAGCTCAGAGAGAGTGAATGTGATTCTATAGACCAAGGGGTTACATATATATTTGATTTATATTGACTCTTTCCCAATCATATTTAGTATGCCACAACGCACATGTTTTATTTTTGATGATTACGATGATTTTTCGTAGTCGATGTATGAAATCATTTGCTATTTGTATATAATTATGTTGTCTACTCACTGAGTATTTTCTCAAATACTCACCCTTCACTCCCCCATTTTAGGTTAGAGTAGTCGGGTGTGATATAGTATAGTAAAATCGAGAGTTTTGAACAGTTTTCAGGTACTCGTTTTAAATATGTGTATCATGGTCCACTTAACAAGAATAATATTGTATTTATATTTGTGTATTTGGCTTGGCCAAGAATTCGTTGAAATTGATATTCTAAAAAATATTTATAATGTTGTGTATTCTATGTGAATACAGATGTTGATTTATATTCATGATTGAAAATCTTCTACATTGTGTTATTTTTAAAAATATATTATAAAATAGGTATTAATGCCTTACGGGTCCTAGGATTACATTCTAATTGATAGAATGTATTTTTAGCATTCACGATGATTGCCACATGATAGACTAGGGTCGGAACGTGACAATTTTATTAGTATCAGAGCTAAAAGTTTTGTAAGTGAGTTATGTTTTCTGTTTTCGAACCCTCTTAATTTTGATTATTGGAGATTTTCAGATTTTGATGATTTTAATGAAATTTATGTCAGTGGACCATAGATTGAGTTGAGTCAATTATGAATTATTGATTTCATTTGATAAGTATTGATTGTTTGTGTAGAAATGTCACCACGACCCAAGAGGGGGAGGGATAGACCTCAGAGGAATGTAATGATTAGAGATAATCAAGAGGTATAATCTGCTGCTCCGCCTTCTACTTATGAGCAGAAGCAAGTTCCTATAGATAGAACCCTGAAGAGAATACTTATTTTCCTTGATCACAGGAGACTTGGAACACATTCATGGCATTTATGAGCGCACATAATTTAGTGTCAAATCCAAATTAAGCTGAAGCTGAATCTTCTCGATCAGTGAGAAAGTTGTCCAAGTTAATTAAGAAAGTGAGACAACTGGGAAGTGTTCCTTTTTGTGGAACCACAGATGCTTTGGAAGCAAGCAAATGACTGAGAATAGTATAATAGAATATGGATGATATGGATTTGTCAGATGAAGAAAAGTTGAGAGTGGCTACCAGATTACTTGAGCAGAGTGCTGCTACTTGATGGCAGAACATATCAGTGAGGCTGAGTGCTAAGCCTACCTGGGTATACTTTTAGAGAGCCTTTCAAGAGAAGTATTTTACTCACTTCCACAATAATTAGAAAAGGCAAGAATTTATGAACTTGAGACAGATGGATAACATGATAGCAGACTATGAGACTCAGCTAAGACAGTTAGTAGAGTTTGTTCCAGAACTTGCTATTGAGGAAACTTTATGTTCTAAATTTGAGGCTGGGTTGAATTTAGAGATCAGAGTTAGGATGCCAGTGACAAGCAGGTAGAGTTATGAGGAGATAGTACAGTTGGCTCTTCGAGTAGAATCTTTGATTGGAAAAAGGAGATCCAGGGTTGGATTTCAAAAGAAAAAGGACCTCAGTGTGTCAGTATTATAAAAAGAGTCATAGTAGTGGATCTTTAAGTGACCAGTCAACAAATCCTATGATTTCTTTACTTTTTTTTCCTAAGGAGCAGAGATCGTCTTGATTTAGTACTTTCGTCTCAGGATCAGGACGATCAGGTCAGAAGTCATCGGATAGTAGGTGATGTCCTAACTGTAAGCGATTTTATAGTGGGCCTTGTAGACTACCCCTCCTATATTTTCATTGTGGCCAGGTGGGTCACATGAAGAGAGATTGTCCTAGTTTGGGGACAACAGAGACAACTAACTATTCAGGGTAAGATTTGAGATTTTTTGATGCACAACAGTCTATGCCTCAGCCATAGTTTTCGGGTGCTCACCAGTCTAGATCAGGAAGCGCATCCGCTCGTTAGGGTAATAAGAGAAACCAGTCACAAGTTCAGAATTTTTACGATGAATCAAGAGCAGACTCAGGTTAATCTAGACGTGATTACTGGTATGGTGATGTTATTTGATCATCCAGCATACATTTTAATTGATCCTGGTTCAGATAGGCCATTCATTAGCATTATATTTGCACGACATGCTAATAGGGATTTGATACCTTTAGAACTAGAATTAATTATTCATACTCCTTGAAACAGAGATTACTTCAGAATACCATGTTTAGATGGTGTGGGATTTGGATAAAAGATACTGCTCTTGAGATTAATTTGATTATATTGAGAATCTAGGATTTTGATACCATTTTGGGCATGGACTGGTTGTCACAGCACTATACTGCGATTGATTGTTTTAGGAAGGTGGTGACCTTTAGACGATTGGGAGAGCCAAAGATTATTTTTATGGGCGAGCGAAGAATACTTCCTTCCTATATCATATCGACAATAGAGACTAAGAGATTGCTTCAAAAAAGGTGTCAGGTATATTTGGCACATATGATTGATAGATCAGTTCCAGGAGTTAGTCTGGAACAGGTGCCAGTAGTTAAAGAATTCTCTGATGTGTTTCTGAAGGAATTGTCTAGATTATCGCCTAATAAAGAATTTGAGTTTTGTATCAATTTGGTGCCAGGGGCAACACAAATTTCGATACCACCTTATCATATAACACCCGTAAAAATGAAAGAATTAAAAACTTAGTTATAGGACTTAGTCGAGAAGGATTTTATCTGATCAAGTGTGTCACCTTGGGGTGCACCAATTTTATTTGTAAAAAAGAAGGATGATATATTGAGACTCTGTATCGATTACAGACAGCTCAATCGAGTGATCATCAAGAACAAGTATCTATTATCAAGGATAAATGATTTGTTTGATCAATTACAGGGTGTGAGAATGTTTTCCAAGATTGATTTGAGATCGGGATATCACCAGCTTAGGATTAAAGATGATGATGTCCATAAAACAACATTTAGGACTCGATATGACCATTATGAGTTTCTGGTTATGCCATTTGGATTAACAAATGCATCTGTAACTTTCATGGATTTGATGAATCGGGTTTTTTTATCCTTATTTGAATAAGTTTATCATTGTGTTTATAGATGACATACTTGTGTATTTGAGAAGTAAGAGAAAACATGCTCAGTATCTCAAGATAGTGCTTCAAACCTTGAGAGAGAGGCAACCGTATATTAAATTCTCTAAGTGCGAGTTCTGGATTAGAGAGGTGAACTTTCTAAGACATATTGTGTCTGGCAGTGGAATACTTATGGATCCAAAGAAGATTGAGTCCATAGTTCAATGGGAACAACCAAAGAATGTGACTGAGATCTGTAGCTTTTTGAGGTTAACGGGATATTATAGTAGATTTGTTAAGGACTTGTTGGCTGCACTTCTGATGAGACTTATAAGAAAGGAGGCTAAGTTTGAGTGGGATCATCAATGTGAGCAGCACTTCTAAGCTCTGAAGAATTATCTTACTTCGACACCGGTTTTGATACTTCCTACACCAGAAGACGGATATATTGTATATAGTGATACCTTGAGGCGGGGCCTTGGATGTGTGCTAATACAAAATAGAAGGGTTATAGCTTATGCTTCTCGGTAGTTAAAGAAGTATGAAGAGAATTACCCTACCCATGATTTAAAGCTGATAGTAGTGATTTTTGTATTAAAGATATGGAAGCATTACTTGTATAGGGAGCAGTGCTAGATATTCACTAATCACAAGAGTCTCAAGTATTTGCTGATGTAGAAAGAGCTGAATTTGAGATAGTGGAGGTTGTTAGAATTGATTAAGGATTATGATTTGTTCATTGACTACTACCTAGGAAAAGACTAATGTGGTTGCAAATGTTTTGAGCAGGAATCGTCAGCCAATTTGGCTTATGTTTGTACCACTTATATGCCTTTATTGATGGATCTAAAAGTGATGAGAGTATCACTAAGGTATAATGAGGTTGGAGCTTTGATGGCTAACTTTGTGGTCAGACCTACCCTAGTTGCTCATATCAGACAAGGCTAGATGTTAGATAGTGAGTTGGTTAGAGCTTGTCAAGAGATCAGAGATGGCAAGGAGAGCTACTTATACTTAATTCAGGATGGGACTTTGACTTTCAGAAGTTGGATTTGTGTACCCAGTGAAAGAGCACTGTGAGAGGCTATCTTAGAGGAGGCCCACAGTTCTGTATTTGTTATGCACCCGGACAGTATTAAGATGTACCGAACCATAAGAGAGAGTTATTCGTGGTTGGGGATAAAATAGGATATAACCCAGTTTGTGGCTAGATATTTGATATGTCAGTAGGTTAAGGCTAAGCAACAAAGACCTGCAGGAACTTTACAGCCTCTACCTGTACCTGAGTGAAAATGGGAGCATATTATCATGGACTTCGTGGTCGGGTTACCTCGGACTTAGGCAGGCCACGATGCTATTTGGATAATTATAGATCGACTCACTAAGTCAATTCATTTTCTATCAATTTAAGTGAATTTCTCCTTGGAGAAATTGGTTAAGTTATATATATCAGAGATTGTCAGATTGCTTGGAGTGCCAGTTAACATTGTGTCAGATCGAGATTCTTATTTTACATCTCGATTCTGGCCTAGACTTCAAAAAGCTATGGACACTCAGTTGATTTTTAGTTTTGTATTTTATCCTCAGACTGATGGACAGTTAAAAAGAACCATCTAGACGCTAGAAGATATACTTCGAGTATATGTTATTGAATTTTTGGGTAGTTGAGATACGAACCTATCGTTGATAGAGTTTGCGTACAATAATAGTTATCAGACTAGCATTAGGATGACGCCTTATGAGGCTTTATATGATAAAAAATACAGAACCCCAGTATGTTGGGATGAAGTTGGTGATAGAAAACTCGAGAATATTGAGTTGATTGAGATTATCATCGAGAAAGTTAAGATTATCAGAGAAAGATTGAAAACAACTCAAGATAGATAGAAATCCTATGCTTATAATCGAAGGAGAGCATTTGAATTTGAAGTAGGCGATCATGTTTTCTTAAAAGTATCATCTTGTAAAGGAATAATTAGATTCAAAAATCGAGAAAAATTATATCCTCGATATATTGGACCCTTTGGTATTATGAAAAGGATAGGTCCAGTAGCCTATATATTGGATTTATCATCGCAGCTGGGTTGGATACACGATGTATTCTATGTATCTATGCTCAAGAAGTATGTGTCAGATCCATCGCATATACTTGAGGTACCACTGGTTGGTTTGAGAGATGATCTTAATTGTATGGTACAGTCGGTGAGGATATTTGATTGACAAGAACGGGTCCTGAGAAATAAGACTATTTCGATGATGAAAGTCTTATAGTAGAATGCTACAGTTGAAGAGATGACTTGGGAACCAGAGAGCTTGATGAGACAGCAATACCTGCATCTTTTCCAGTATTAAGGTATATGTTTAATCTAAAGAAAAGATTCTTATATTTTCTATGTGACGTATGTTTTATTTTCATTATTATCTTTACTCTTTAGAGGCTGTATTTTCTTCTCCTAGTAATAAATAACAAGTGAGGTATTTTAAAATACCTTTATTTCATTATTAGAAGAAAAAAGGAGCTGTATGCCTTACTATACTCTTTTATTACTGCTTATCATATACATCATGTAGAATTTTGAGGACAAAATTCAATTAAGGGGGGGTGGGGGGGTGGGAGAATTGTGAAACCCGTCCCTTAGTTTATGGGTATTATAGTAAATCTCTCATGAAACTCCTTGCATGATATTGAGTGTAGGTCATGCATTAGATGTGGGTATACTTGAATTTATTTTTGAGAAAGTGTGTGGTATATAATTTGAGTCTATGAGAAAGAAATGGATTTTGATCCTAAAATCATCTCCAATTGAGAAACAGTTCTTATTGTTTTTGTAGATCTAGGAGAGAGCTTTTCGTTGATATATTATGGGTTCCGTGAAAATATTCTAGTCAAAAGTTATAGTCATTTAAAGTTATTGTCCCAAAATAGGGTGAACAGAGAAAGTATCGATACAGTCCTAGGTATCGATTCTTGGCTTTGAGGGCAGAATGTATCGATACTTGAGGTGACAAGTATCGATACCCAAGACTAGAAGTATCGATATATGGGATTGATGTATCGATATTTAATCATAGAGAATGAAGTATCGATACTTTGAAGGGGGAAGTATCGACACATTATGAACAATTATAAATAGTGACACTGAAGTATCGATACTTTAAGAAGACAAGTATCGATACCCTACAGTCACGATGAATAGTAAAAAATAAAGTATTGATAATCGGAGCATATTTGGACCTGGAACCTAATTTTGACAGCAAATATTGCTACAAGGACTGTTCATGTATCAATACATGGACTAACTGAAACATGAACGACCCCTTTCTGGGACTGAAGTATCGATACATGATGATGTGTCGCACGTCTGGACATATTTTAGAGGGTTATTTTGATAATTTTAGAGCCCCATTATATACGAAATGTCTGAGGCTTCTTCTCCATTTTCTTCTTCTTTTTTTTTCTCCCCCATCTGCAATTTTTCTCCTTCTTTCTGTAAATTTTGACTCTTAACCAAAACTACACCAAACTTTGCCATTTCAGTTTCTATAACCTCATAATCAACACCAGAGCACGGAAACCCCTTCAGATTGAAGTTCTACTCATCGAATCGAGAGGATTCATAGGAAAAGAGGGTGTGATAAACAGTAAATGAAGAAAGAGAAATACTCAAAAAGGGATTCTAGGCTCACCTATAAGCTCGGGTAAGCGTATCCTCTAACTTATTTCTCTTTTTAAGCTATCATTTCGTATAGATTAAGAAATAGATAGCACGGAGTACTGTTCACGAAACCCTAAGATTTAGGGATTTTCTAGTTTATTAATAATATCGATAAATTAAAGGGTTTGTGATTCCATTGGTGTTGAAATAACTGAAAATAGCCTGAGAATAAAGTGAGAAGTGATGGACAATATGTAGAGAGAGAGGGAGAGAAAAAGAGAGGGAGAGAGAGGGAGAGCTAGAGTAGCATGAGCATGCATTGCATCATGCATACATTATTGATAGATCGTTGAATTTATATTTGTATGTGTATCCAGGTGCGTCAACCAAGACTAGAGAATCTCCGTCACGAGGAGGATATCCTGGGGGTGGTTTTCCACCCTAATAAGGTGAGTGGATACATTTTTTCCCTTCGCCTCAGTTTATATTAATTGTGATAAATTATTATGCTTGGCATAGCATAGAATATAGATATATGTATATGTATACATAATTGAAATGAGGAGACGTTGGATGTATGTTGTGTGGTGGCTGGGTTGGCCTCTTGTTTGTGATGGAGATAGGATTGTTATGAATCCTTGAATGCTATGAATGTGAGACTGGAGGCCTAATGTGTATATGTTATAAGATTGAGGACGGAGACCTATAGCAAATGATATTTTATAGAATGATTGTGGATGTGGCATAGTCAATGATATAGATTACAAATAATGGTTGGAGTGTCATAAGTATGTTTTGGCCTTGCATGCCATAATATTGTTTTCTGTTTGGCCTTGTAAACCACAGATGATAGAGTCATTAGTTGTGTGCCATATTAGTGATATTATGTGTGAGAACTGTCCATATAGCTTAGAGTGAACTGGATGGAATCCGATAGTCCCAAGGTGAGGATTGACCATACAACTGAGGGTGAAGTGGGGGGAATCCAATAAACCTAGGAATGTGGATTGTTTATACAATATAAGATAGGATGGGTAGAATCCAACATGTTCAAGCTAAAACATGCTAGCCATTTATATATTTAGATGAGTATACCTCCCCAACCAGGGTTGCGGATCAACCATATAGCTCAGAAAGAATGAATGAGATCTTATAGACTGAAGGGTTACATATATATTTGGTTTACATTGACTCTTTCCCAGTCATGTTTAGTATGCCACAACACACATGTTTTGTTTTTGATGATTACGATGGTTTTTCGTAATCGATGTATGGAATCATTTGCTATTTGTATATCATTATGTTGTCTACTCACTGAGTATTTTTTCAAATACTCACTCCTCACTCTCCCATTTCAGATTAGAGTAGTCGGGTGCAGCATAGCATAGCAGAAGCACGAGTTCTGTATAATTTTCATGTACTCAACTCAAATATGTGTATCATGGTCCACTAAACAGGAATAATATTTTTTTATGTTTTGTGTATTTAGTTTGTCCAAGAAATCATTGAAATGGATATTCTGAAAAATATTTGTAATGTTGTGTATTTTATGGGAATACAGGTATTGATTTATATTCATGATTGAAAATTTTCTACATTATGTTATTTTTAAAAATATGTTATAAAACAGGTACTAATGCCTTGCGGGGTCTTGAGATTATATTCTGATTGATAAAATGTATTTCTGGGATTTGCAGCGATTATCACGTGACCGACTATGGTCGGGACGTGACACCTAGACTTTGATCTGAACTCTTTCTTTCCTCTTCCTTCCCTTTTTTCAGATCTCCCCTTTATATTTAAACCTTCTCCTGAATTCCTATCTTTCACTTGACTCTTCTTATTAAGCTCCTTAGAACTCAGAGCATTCTTCACATCATTCATTGAGAAAGTTGATCTTCCATAGAATAAAGTATCAATAAAATGTTTGTAGGATTCCGGAAGTGAAGTCAAGACTATCAAGGCTTGATCCTCATCATCTACCCTTACATCAACTATCTCCAGATCTATAAACAGCTTGTTAAACCTATCCATATGATCTTTTACCGGGCCTCCTTCTTCCAAATGAAGTGCATACATTTGTTTCTTGAGATATAACCTCTTTGTAGTTGACTTTTATTGATATCTTTCATCTAACTTTTGTCAAATTCCTCTAGCAGTAGTTTCCTTGATCACTTCTCTTAACACTTTATTAGAAAGGGACAATATTAATGCATTTCTGGCCTTTCTTTGTATTTCTTTAAGTTTAAGTTTTGTGAACTGTTTTCCTTCAGCCTCTATTTCCTCCTGTTCCAAAGCATAATCCAGGCCTTCATGCTCAAGAAATGCTTTCATCTTCAACTTATAGATGAAAAAGTCATTCTCCCTTTTAAATTTGTCAATTGAAAATTTCGTTGTCACTATTTCTTGCTTTCACTACACTTCTTCTTTGCTAATGAGTTCTGATACCATTTGTTTATTAAACCACCACAACCGAAGCAAGAACTTCAGTTCCTACAATCTTTCCGAATTCGTCACTCAGCAGCTTTTCTCCATCAACGAGTAACTCATCTCCAAAAAACTATAACACCAGAAAATCATCTTCCTTCGTTTCTTAATTGCCAAACATAGCAAGCAAGAAATCAGAAAGAAGACCAGAGAAGAAAAATGAAGAAAACGAAAGAGAGATTTCAAGAGAAAAAATGCTTTATGTATTTTTCCTTATTCTCTGTCTTACTACCAGAATATAGTTATATACAAAAGATGATTTTTAACTGCAAAATCAGTCCCGTAAAGAAAATCAAGAAAAACAACCTTAACAACTTATTAAACTTTTCTTTACAAATGACCAACACATCCTTGGTTAGTTATCCAGCTGTCAAAACACATCTTCTTCATTGCTTACTGATTTTGGTTCATTGTCCATCACAAAAGCAATCACAACAAGAACAATCCTGAATCCTCATCCTCTTGCAATTTCACAACAATTAACAAAGAGCTGAAGAAATACCTGCAGGACAACATCCTTAGAAATAAATGGTTTTGGCTATATGAAAATAAAATCAATGACGTTTTGAACTGAGACAGTGAGTAAAGAGAGGACGTAACTATTCATAACCAACTTCCTGAATCTTCATCATGCCTGCTAGAGATTCCGAACAGCCACTGGTGCTAAATAATCCAAATTCATGAACTTGTATAGAGGTCAACCCATGAAGAAGCTGCAGGGGTTTCATTTTTTTATTGAACTAATCCATGATAAAACATAGCATCAGCAAGCAGGCTGTGCTAAGTCAATGCATACAGATGGCCAAGTAAAGCCATATAAAATTGGAATTAGTCAAAATCCAAATCAGCAAAAACTACGAATTGATTTGTTTTGTTTAATAAATCAAAAGCATATCATTTCCTTGTTAATTTATTTAAATAGCCTGCACGCTGACACCATTTGATTACACTCTTAACACAGACAGTGGTAAGAAAAACTGATAGTTTTATAATATTTTGCCTATTTTAATCCTTTCCCGTTCTATTCTCAACGGCAGCTTATGTCATGCAGTTTGGAAGCATTGCATATTGTCTTCATCAGAGAAAGCATAAAAAATTAATTGTTAACTTCTGCTGAACGAATATATTCTACCATACTAAGAGATAAGGCTTTTTTCAGTTGTAATCCTCCAAGTAGCTGGATTAATCGACACTCTTTTTCAAATCAGATTTTTATTAAAAGAAGAGAAAGAAGTTGGTAGCATGCTTATTGCTAGTACAATGTACTTGGATTTGGTTAGTCAATGTGTTCTGTAAACTTTTCATTGCTCTCTAGGAAACAAAAAGAATGTAAATGGAGATCATCATACTGATATTGACCAAATTAAAAACATGCAACCACACTGCATCAAAATTCACCGTTTAATATTCCAAAGCAGTAGTAAATTAAAAGTCAAAACACTTGTATTTTAAGGATAACCTAAAATTTGAAGTCTTCTCTCTAAAACTTGTGGAGAGCTGTTATAGGATCAGGAAAATGACTTTTAAGAAAGTCAACTCTTGCTTTTTAGGGGTACATGCGATGTGCCTGCAAGAAACATCCGTTTTCTTCAGAATTCAAGATCTGACAGGATTAAAAAAATTTAAGTGCAACTCAAATTTGCTCACAACTTGTAGCTTTGCTTGCATTGAACCCTTATTTAATAGAATTCCATCCTGCCAAAATATACAAAGAACATCGCCACCCTGGATTTCTCTTCTTAACCCTTTTCTTCGACTTCCACGATGAGAATTCAAACCTGTGCACGTCTTTGCCTAAGTCTCATTATTCTGATAACAATAATCCTGGTTACGAGTTGCAGATGCATAAACAACGAAATGGCAACTGAAGAAACAAGACGAGGGTCGAGAACCAAGTATACTTCAATTTTTCTACGAAGCTTCTCAGCCATGATTAGCTCAATGGAATCAGACAACAAGAAGATCGAACATCTTCACACAGTTTCACGCAGACTTGTCCCATCCGGACCAAACCCTCTGCACAATTAATTGACTTCGCGCAGAAAATTGCAATCCGGATTTCATTTGAGGGCGCAAATATACAGGCACAGATATATAGAATCGTTTGCTTTTGAGGACAAATTGTAATTTTTTTTCTTGGTTATAAAAGTGTATGATGTATAGTTTGAAGACAGCAAGAGTTACCTTTTATCGTGCCTAGATTAGCACTGTCGATAGTACAAATCATTTGCATACACAGTAAGTCTTTGTTTTGTTCGTTTATATGATACTAAGGCCAAGATTCCCGTTTATATTGTTCAGGATTCTTTTAAGTCAAGCTTGTAAGCAAGCTCTTCTCCAGCTCCATAAATACAGAAGAAAGAACACCAAATAACAGCTAAGCTGTTTGTACGATTTAATGAAAGAAATGAGAGAAGAACAGAATTGAAAAATAGAAGCTTAGTCACAATTAACGTAAGCCACACACACATATGCAAATGTGTAAACCGAGAGAAAAGAAAAAATTCCCAAAAGAATACTTGCAGAATCTTTATTTCTTTGTGTATATCAAACAAATGAATACAAGCTCATTATATATAATTGACAGCTAGTTATCAAGAACCAAGAAACCAAGTCTCTAATCTTGCACATGCAACTTAACTACTCTGCTCCAGTTGTACAATTCAACGTCTTCCGCCTTTAATCAGCTGCTTCCTGGTATATGAACACAACCCTTTGATATAATGAGAGCACAACACAACAAACTCTCCACCTTAATCAAAGTATATCAAAGCACTATACCAGCTTCAGTATTTTTCCTCTACAGCTACAAATAACACCAGACCTTTTAGCACATACCAGCAGCCATCAATTTCTACTTATTAAGTTCATCTTATCAACACAACATTTAAACTTCTGCTTATTAAGTTCATCTTATCAACACAACATTTAAACTTCTCTGCTAACAAGGTCTTGGTTAGTGCATTAGCCACATTTTTGCTCGTATGCACCTTCTGCAGCTGCACCTTTCCACCTGCTACAACATCCCTAATGAAATGAAGCCTAACATCTACATGCTTAGTTCTTTCATGATGCACCTGATATTTAGCTAGTTGTATAGCACTTTGGCTATCACACAACACTTCAGCTACTGCAACATTCATCTTCAACTCCAACATAATTCCCCTCAACCATAGAGCCTCCTTTATGGCTTCTACAGCAGCCATGTACTCTGCTTCTGTGGTTGAGAGAGCTACCACATGTTGATGTGAAGCTTTCTAGCTGATTGTACATCCTTCAAACTGAAACAGAAAACCAGTGATTGACCTTCTTCTATCAATGTCAGCAGCATAATTAGCATCAACAAATCCTATCAACCTTCCTGTCAAGCCTTCATTCTTCCCATATATCAGTGCAACATTCAGACTCCCTGTGACATATCTCAGCAACCATTTCAAGGCTCTCCAATGCTCAACACCTGGATTGCTCATGAATCTACTCACCATGCTG
>JAVXUL010000021.1:9976150-9989611 GCA_035590515.1 Trichilia minutiflora | reverse complement strand
GCTAAGTGTTAGCCCTCTTGACTTGATGCTTTCAATGTACACACACACTTTGGCGTCTCCCTAAGCTCTTCCCCAAGCTTGATTATCAAAACTTCTTGAAGTTCTTGTGAAACAAATGCTTGTGCATAAATCTGAAATTGTGCATTGAGCTTGTTAGAGCGTGACCTTGTAATTGGACCTATTGGCATCTTTAAATCTCTATTGCCTTGATGAGTTGCATTAGATAGGTTGTTGGAGATGTCCTAATGGCTGGTTATGTTTGTCTTTGTTATGGTGAATGAATGTGGCCACCTCTCTTTTTCTTTTTTTTTTTCTTTTTTCTGCCTAGAATGTATCTTTATATATAGCATCAAGAAATCTATACCTCTTAGTCAATCTTTCCATTGAATCAATCTTCCACTTCTTTTTTCATTGATGTATTTTCGACCTCCCTTTTATGGGGATTAATTTCCAAAAATTCTTACAAGGTTTCCATTTTGCCTATTGATTCTTTTAAGCTTCCATATCGCTAAGTGTCCAAATCTTGGAAGAAATATTAAATTTCCTTTTTACCTTGGGGTTCAACGGGAAGAAAAATAATCTAATATGTGAATTATTGATTCCATCTTCTCATTTTGAGATTTTAGCATCCTGGTCTTTAATTTTCTTTCAAAATTTTACATTGAATACCTTGATTTCATTTAGTCACCATATCATTAAATTATTAATTAGTGTTTTCATATGGTAAGAAAGTTTTCAATTTTCCTTTTTCATCAATGCCATCATTTTTCACCCATCTACATAAGACTTAGCTCCAAAATGTATAAATTTGGCACGTCCAATTTTAATCTCAATCCAAACATTTCTATTTAAAACTAATTAAGCCCTTCTTTCATTTAATTCAATTCTTCTTCTTTTTTTATTAACCCCAAAAATTCTTAGTCATTTAATTTAAAAAAAATAATTGAGTATTATATTTGAAGAACTTAGTTAAAAAAATTGAGTTTAAAATTGGGTTATGACATAAATTAAAGTTCCTAAACATGTTAAGGAGCTTATCACAACTTAATAATGTCCTGAGAAACTTGCTGAAGTCATTAGAAACCAAGAACTTCAATTTAGCTCCCAACCCTAGCTTGTCCCTTATTGATTTCTTGCCTTAATGGAATGATGAAGCTTTGTAGAAGCTTAAAGTTGTTGTTTCTTATTGATTTGAGTGAGAAATTGAAGAAAATGAAAGAAGATTTGCAAAAGAGAGGGGAAGAAACTGTTGTAAGGAAGAGAGGAGGAGAAAATATCGACAAGGAATGGGAGGGGGAGAGAAAATGAGGATGATGTTGGGTTTGACCCTTATTTATAAGGTTCTATATGATCACAATTTGAAGAAATAAAGATGGAAAGATTCCAAAAATAACAAAATAGATAATTTATGAGACAAGATTTGTAGGTTCTTATCAGATCTAATCTGTTCTTGTATTTCTCCAAAAAGTGTTAATACTTTTACACTATGGATTGACACTCTCTTTCAAGTGTCGATACTTTATCAAAAAATATCAATTTATTTTATTTACAGAAAGTATCAATACTTTTGCTTCACGGATTACAAAAAATTGTCAATCTTTTTTAAATAAGTATCAATCTCTTTACAAAGTATTAATACTTTTTTTGAAAGTGTTAATACTTTTATAAACCAAACCAATACTTTGCTTTTGTATTGCTTATTTTAGAAAATATCGTTCAAGTTCATTTATAAATTAAACTAACATTTAATTTCGTTCAAGTGTCCGTGTTTAAAACTCAAAAATATAATTTTTATCAAACTAAAATTTTGAAATAATCATTAAGCCTTAATATTGTGTTGATTATTTATTAATTATGCATATGCATGGGCATGAATATGATGAAAAATAATTATATTAACCCTCAGTTTACCGAACGAGGTTCATAAATATTTCTCTAATTACTATTAATAATGATCAGGACTAGGTTCTATATCTAACATTGTTTAATAGGCAACTCCTAACAAAAATAATAGTTTAAGAGATTAGTCCAAAAGAGCAAACTCTATATCTTAATAACTATTGTCATTAAAGAAATTCATTAGAGAAAGGAAAAATATAATTCTAGATGATTATGACATCTTTCTCCTAGAATATAGAGTTAATATCAAAATGATGAAAGATGATCGAATCAACTTCTATTAAGCTATGTAAAGTTTTAAATCTTAAAAATGGATTGATACCGTAAATAAGAAATAAAATTTATGAAAGACAATGATATTTAAGATCTCTCTTTCTTGTAAAATTATACAAATATACTAAAATTATTCTCAAAGTATGTTTGGGCTATCACAAAATGTTATATCATGAAAGTCAAAAATTCTAAACCAAGTGACACCTGTTGCTATAAGAGACAAATTTAATCTCAATTAAAAACCTCAAAATAAATTTAAGATAAAAAAGATGCAAAAGATTCTTTATGTGTTAAAGTAAATAGTCTAATGTATACTTAAGTATGTATGTGTTAAGTATTGTATATTTTATTAGGATACTGAAGAAGTAATTAAGGATCCTAAATTATATTATAAGGAAAGTATTTTAGGTCGACACTTAAGGGATTTTGGATTGAATCATCAGAAAAGTAACCTAAGTAAGTACTTAAAAGATTTTAAATTGGATCATTAGATAGCAACTAAATAAATTATAAAGTATTTATAAAGAATGAAAGAGTGAACACTCATATAAAAAAACAGATAAGGTAGAGATCAATAAAGTTTGAATTTTGATTTTAGGGAATGCTAATATAGTAAAAAATTCATATTAAACTGTATCTACTTGCTAACTAAAAATGTAATTACTTGAAAGAATGTTAAGCAAACATTAATAGTTTTTTCCACTATGGTAGCAAACTTCGTAGCATATTATAGGACATCTAATAACAAAATTTGATTATAGAATATTGTCACTAGGTTACAAACTATAGATAATTTTGAAAGATCACTAAATATATTATATAATAATAAAATAATATTACTGCATCTTAACACTAAGAGGAATTTAATAAAGTCAAAGTATGCAAACTTTAAGTTTTTAATTTTTAGAAAGAGGATTTAGAGTGATTAAGTGTCTTTTAAGTATATTGGAATAAATTTCTTGATTTTTATACCTACTCATTAAAGGATTGTCACCCAATGTCTAAGCGTATTATATCTCTTGAGGATATGAGATTCCAGTGGGAGTTTGTAATTTGGATACTTTCAGCTGTAAACATATTAAGGTTTAAGGTTATAGTAATAAAGAATTTTAATTTATATTATATATATATATATATATATATTGATTTCACAAAATAGACCAGTTAAAAATAAGCATAATTAGATTATATTGCACAAAATTTTTACTTTACATGTCTATACTTGATCATGTTATTTGGTTATATTAATATATGTGATCATTAATAAATTTAGTTACGGTTAAATATAACGAGAAGTCCTTTGATCTTATATTGGTATGATTGATGAACTGAATTATTTAGCGATACATTCGATAATGATAGTAAAATTTTGAGCTTATAAGTTTGAAATATACAATAATATATATAAGGAGATTGTTAAATTTTAATCTAATATTATATGGGTTAAATATGAATTAATTATATAGTAAAGACTATTATAAATAAAGTTTAAAATTAAATGATTTAATAAGATTTAGTGATGTCAATTTAATGTATTTAATTAAAGTATAAATTTTAATATATCGGCTCATCTAATAAGATTAAAGAATGAATTTTAAATATATTTTCTAACACTTTATTATAATAATTTTTAATTTAAAGATTAGAAATATTTATCATTATGAGTAAGTATTATACTTTCTATTCCATTATGTATCATTTGTAAGGATGATAATTTAGGTCATGGCACAATTATTGGATATGAATTTGATATAATTAAATGGATTTGGATTTGAAAATTTTGATACGAATAATAATCGGATCATATTTATATCATACGATTAATAATCATATCGGATTCGGATTTGACCTTCTAAATTTGTTTATTCGTTTAAAACACGATTAATCCATGATTAGTTAAATGAATAATCGTATTTAAATAAATAATTATGTCTAAATGAATAATAATTTAATATTATAATTTTATTTATTTATATATTATATTTAGTTTATATTTAAAAAAATAATTAGTTAAATAAATTAAATTTTATATTTTTAATTAAATAAATTTAATTAAGTTAATAATTTAATAATATTGTATTATATTATTTATTTAAAAAATAAATAATATTATTAATATATGAATGAAATGATTATTAAACGGATTGTATTTAGATTAAAATTTTTTAATATGTTTAATAAATAATTAATAAATAAATTGAGTTAGAATAAATATAAAAAAATTATAAATTTATTAATATAACGTAAATACATATATTTATTCAAATTAACGTCGATAATCATTTATCATTACGGCTTGATTTTGGAAGACGATGTAGACTCGCGAATTTATCGGAGGAACGATCTGAGAACACTTCTTTCCAATGTTTTTTTTTATTGGTTAATTTTAATTTACTCATTGTTTTGATGGCCCTTTCAGGAGATACCCTCAAAACTTTAAAGTAACGATGAACCCCAATCTTTAGTTGCCGGCTAAATTTATCTCATTTCTGAGTTAGAGCCGATTGGCCCAAGGAGTTCATAACCCAAACCGAAGGCCCATTAAAAACTCATGGCAAGAGCCTATAAATATAACGTTAACGCAACGTATACAAAGCGTTAAGAACCGGAATCTAAGAACCAGGACACGAGAGTAATAAATAATATGAATGTGCCGGTACTTAAAACTTTCCTCCTATACACTCCACTCGAAGAGTAAATGTTCATCCGGCCACGTGCTCGTCTGTGAAACAGTATCAAACTGAATAATTTCTGCAACAGTGGAGCTTCTTAAATAACTTTAAATATCATGTTTATCGCCTTTAATAGAGCAATTTTATTTTGTAAATTAGAGATCTTACGTTTTCCGTGATGAACATCGTTTTAGGTATTTTAGGACAAATCAGTCTTTCATTGGAAAGCAATGGGTAAGTCTTGTCTTAAAAGTACAACCAGAAGTAACACTGAAGAAGTGTCGAAATGAAGGATTACGGGAAGAGATAATATTAATATAAATAGGACGCGGTCACGTTTTGATGGCACCAATAGCAACACGGGAATTTTGGGAACACGTGGTTTCTGTAAGAACCCCCACTTTTGTTTTGTCCGAATACTCCATCTCCAGGACCTTGACTCTTCACGGCACTGAGAAAGAAAAGACTTAAATTTTCTGGGAAAATCCTGCTATTACCGGAGAACTCGAGTTTCTGGCAAATGAGTGACCTGGAAAACGATGAGGTGTTACCGGATGGATGGAGAGTGGAGGTCAGAGTGAGGAAGAACGGTAAAAAAGACAAGGTAATTGGGTAAACTTATACTTTTGATTTTGTTGTTGTAATTTTACCGTTCTTTTTCGTCGTTTGACCGCTAGTTCAAGGCTGCAGCTTTATGAATGTGAGAAGATCTTTGCTTTTGTTGGTGGGTTGATTTGATTTTACTGTTAGGAGTGCAATTTTTAAGCTTTTTAGCTTTTAAAAATTTACGATTATGTTATTTGTTGGTTCGTGTGAGGCTATATCTTTATCAATTGAAGATCTGTATCATATATTGTCAATTTGTTTGTTGATTTACTGTTGAATAATTTTTTAACCTGAGTTTTTCATTTTGGAGGAATCTGTTGCACTTTTAGTGGCAGTTCCTCCATGAGTTTCAACGAACATTTGGGTATTAGCGCGACAAGCAGGTCTGACTGTTAGACGATGTCAAATCTTATGTTTACTTATAGGACGGATCATGGGCTCCATGCAAGTTTTTGCTTGTTTGTATTGGTAAAAGATCATGGGCTCCATGCAAGATTTTGCTTGTTTGTATGGGTAAAATATTCCGTAAAGAGTTAATTTTCTTAAATATATTTAGAATTTAAATGGTGGAGATTAAGACTGTGATTCTTGAGTTGAGATACATAGCAAAACTGGAAACAAATATGGTGGTGCATGTTACGTGCACTGCACTTTATATTAATAAGATTTAATATAAAAAATGTGCCAAGCATTTTCCAGAAACAATTTTGTTGATTTAGGATATGTCACGCCAGAAAGATTTTACAAAAAAAACAGCATAAGGTTTTTAATAAGAATTCTAAGGATATATTTCAGGATTGTTTCAGAAAGTTGTTGTTGTGAGGGAGAAAATGTGGAAGAGTCTAATTTTAACGAAATTCAAATGTTTCTTTAGTGTCAGTATTTTTTATTATTTAATCTCGAATTAAAGCCAGCTTGCAAACCAAGAAAATATCTTATTTAGTAGTATTGTCTTTTTGGCAACTAGAACAGGTTAGTCTATTATATCACTCCATATAAGAGAGAAATAGAAATCCTTAAAAGCATTGAAGGTGTATTTTTTAGTTTCGAGCACGTCAGCTGTTTTGGACTACTTCCTTGACCGACAAATGGAAGCATTCTTACTTTTATGCATAAGCCTTTAGTATTGGTTGTTTATTGGTAAATCTTCTTTTCAGATTGATCCATGTCTACATGCAATTTTGACATGCATCTACCTATTCTGATGTTTTTTACATTTTTAATTTTGTGAACATTGAGCCTGCAATGTCTTTTAAGTTATTAATTATTATTCTCAGGTTTAACAACTGAAAGATATCATGGAAGATCAGCTAATAAAAGATATCATAGAGAATGTTCATTGAAATTTATGTTTAGTGGGATGCTTTTCTTCTGCCTTTCTGGAAATAAATTAGTGGGGTGATAAACAGTTCAGAAATTTTATGACCTGTGGACTCAATGCAGTTGATACCTTGCACTCTGAAATAGACTTAAATTCAATTCCAAGATAGGGTTGTTTTGCTATCTCAATATTAAATCTGAAGAGATGGTTAAAGGACCTACCAAGCAATTCAACAAAAGTCTGTAGATGCAGTCTACTCAGTATGTTTTTTTTTTTTATAAATTTCTTTTCTTTCTGCAACTAAGAGAAGAAAGTTTTTATTATTGATCTAGATTGTAATTGAGAAGGCTGTAGCAGAAGGGCTACCCCCAGGCTGGATTAAGGAAATTAAAGTAACAAAGACGGGACATAAAGTTAGAAGAGATCCGGTATTCAACTATAGCTTCTCTTTTTCTGGCTGTAGCTCATCCTCAACCTTTCTCACAAGATTCTAGTTTATTTGGCTGTTTTTAGATTTTTTTGAGTTGTTCAGATTGCTCAAAAAGTGATAAATTTTCTAATTGATAATTAACTTCTGCAGTATTACACTGATCCTGTGAGTGGCTATAGATTCCGCTCTATGAAGGATGCAGTTCGCTATCTTGAAACTGGGGAGATAGGAAGGTTGGCATACAAACCAAAGGACAAAGACAGCAATGACGAGGAGGGCATTGAAGATGAAAAATGCAATGTAAGTGTGCTCATGATTGGTTTTGGAACTGCTAAGACACTAAGATCATGTAAGAGAAGCACCAAAATAAAGAAAATGAAACATTAGTTGTCAAATTAATTTTGGAAAGTACTAATTGGAGCTTCTAAGGATATCTCTAGCCCATCAGTACCCTTTATGACTTCCTTATTCAGATACAATATACAACAGAACAACAGGATTTGCTCTTCGTGCTACTTTTCTCATTTTCCACCAATAACCAGAGCCATCACTCAACACAACCTGAGAAGGGACTGAAGCTTCAAAGTCTTAATAAAGCAACGGAAAAGCAGATAGTTTAATGTCTATCCATCCTTTTACTCATTTATCACCATGTAAAAATAAAACTATTCCCACTAGATAAATTTGTGGCCTCAAAATTAGACCCATGCTGTGGCCATTAGAAGAACCCTATATTACTAGGGACTTTAATCTGGAAAATACTTCTCAACAGCGAAGTACTCTGTTGAGCCACATTTAAGCCTTAACACAACACAAACTCACACTTTTTTTTTCTTGTTACAAAGAAGTTCCCATTTTAAATCTCCATATTATACGGTTTTCAAACTGGACAGAGCTCTATTTGCCTCATCAATTGTGCCAGGAACATAGAACAATGAAGTAAGAGGCATGATATTCTTTTCCTAGTGATTTTTTTTTCTTCTTTTTATGTAAGGGGTGGAGGGTGATTTGTGTTTGGAATATTGGAGGTATATTTTGTATAAGTATTAGGGTACACATTTTTGTAAGCACCTGTAATGTTTATTATCTAGCAAGATCTCTTGGAGCATCTGGCCTCTCCAGCTCTGCCTTCTACAATCATCCCTGATCGGTTTGAATTATGAGAGTTTTTGGCATTTCATCTTGCAGGCTTTTTGTTAAGTAAGTTGTAAAGCTGACATGAGAATATGCTTGTCTCATAAGCCAGGTTTAGAACACTGTTTTACACTCAACCAAAAACTATTCATACAACAACATTAACAGGAAATAAATTGACTGTTTTATTATGTTTTACATGAATGAATGACCAATCTTTATTGAACTTTTACAAAAGCATCTACTTGAGATGCTTTAATGGTGACCTTGAATTGTGAGACTATATTTATTTTTAGACATTCATTTCACATATTAAACTATGATGAGTACATGTTTCATAATTAGATCCTTTGCTACTATTGGTCCTTAAGTCTATCCGCACTCAAATAATTAAATTTTGGAGAACAGTTATCTTCTTTATTTCCAACCTCGGAAGTTGCCATTTATACCCCTATCATAAGACAAGAAGTACTTGAACAATTTGTTTTATATAAATTGTGCATTTTGTGTAGATTGGTGTCTGCATTGCATTTAAATGTCCAATCTCTTTCTCGAGGGTATAATATGTCTCTCTGGAAAGGGCTGTTGGCATTAAAATTCAGTTATCTTACCCTTTTTGATCTTCTTCTAAATTTTATTCTTGTCTTTTGTTAGTCACCAACTACAGCCAAGAAACAGAAATTAGCAGTCCCTGAAATGGAATTAGATGTTACAGATCAGAGCACAAAGTTGAGTGAGGTAGTAAAGAGTGAATATGCACTGGATTCTTTGAGTGCAGGAGAATGCATGTCCTGCCCTGAAAATACTTCTGGTCAGGGTAGGTCCTAAATTTCCATTTCGACTTGGCGTTGTGATTTATTGTTCATCAATAAGAATGACAAATCGAGATCTTGCATTTTAATAAGAATTAACTGCGTACTGCAGGTGGGGCAGGAACTGGTTCAAACCTTTTGGAGGCTAATGATTCTGATAAAATGGATGGGGTGAAGGATCCTGATAAAAATGTGCTTCTTTCAACTCCTGAAGTAGGAGTCCTCCCAGATAGGCTGACATCAGAAACTGAGGAAATAAGGGATGGAAATAGGAATACCACACCTAGAAAGTGCAGATCCAGGAAGAAGAAATTACTTGATTTGCCTCGGCGAGCTTCAAAACGACTTGCTGGGATTGCACTTGATCCACCTCCAGAACTGAAACCTAGTAACCGAACTCGTCAACCTGTGGTTAAACAGTCAGATGAGATAGTAGCCAGTACAGATGAAGGTTCTTGCTGTGACAGTCAGGGTTATAAGGCATCACAGCAACCAAGTCAGCTTGAGCTCAAGTATGAAGGAAATTGTGCCCTTGAGACTTCTAAAAGCACAGAAGATTTGACAGATTCAAGAGCAAGCAAGCCTTCATCTGGGGATCCAAATGGGCATGCAGAAGAGACAGAAATGGAATATAAGACTGACAAGAAGCAAGAATGTTCCATTGTTTTGTCTCTGAAGAGCCAAGATGGAATTGAAACTAGTAAGGCTGATAAGAAGTCAGGTCCTGCTATTGACTTGCCTTTCAATGATTTATTGTCAGACCCTTGCATTGCATTTGCAATTAAAACTCTTACTGGTGTAACTTTTGAGACCACCAGTGACAAAGAAGTGTCACTGGAATCATACAATAGCAAAGCTGAGGGCTTGGCTCCTCTGGAAGAGCAGGCTGGAAAGCAAACAGAGAATGGAAACGACAAAAAGCAGGAGAACCTAGCTACTCCAGAAGAACATGCATTGAATGTCGAAAGCAACCATAAAACTGATGGGTCGGGAGACCTGCCTTTTGCAGATATCTGGAGAGACCCATGTATCGAGTTTGCTATAAAAACTCTTACCGGGACAATTCCGGTGGAGTATGATCTGGATATGCAGGATTACATCCAGCAGCAACTTGAGTCATCACAAACACAAGCAAGTAATAACTTCTGCCAAACTGAGTTCTTGTGCCAGCAATATGATACCCTGGAGAAGCCTGCATCAAGGGAACAAGCTCGAACAGGTAATTTAAACATACAAAATTCAGGCGGAGCAAGTTTTAGCTAACAAAGCGAAAAGAGATACAATGAATGCCATTGACAGGCTATCTGTATGTACTAACTTCAACTGTATAGTTTGAAAACTTTGTAGAACAGTGCTTCTAATCTTTTTTCATCATCTGTTCAGTTAGTTTTACCGTTTGTTTATCAAAAATTTTCTTTTGGATATTGTTAGTTGGTACAATTAGCTTCTCTTAGTAAAATCTCAAGCTAGCTTGACAGTCCAATTTGTAATCCGATAATAGCTTGAGGTTGGTAGTTCTAGTGTTACCAGTTAAGAACTTTTGCACCATTTCTTTTGTTCTAATTCCTGCTACGTCAATTGTTTGCCTAAGCTGTTTTCTTGATTTCGTAACAAAGTAAAATTTGAGATTAATTGCTATGACTTTCTGGTGGATGAAATCAAATTGGAAATATGTAATATTGCTGTGGATGGTATTTTCCATTTATCTTGAAAGCCATTCTCTAACTGAGCCATTAATATTTTTCCCATTCATTAATTCTTAAAAACTCAAAAATTATTGTAAGAATTTTTTCCCATTCTCTAACTCCTTAAAAACCACCAGGAACAAAACTTTAACCTCACACCGCAAGACATTGCCGACCACCGACCATTTTGTAACAATGTCGACCACCGTCCGATCGTCTCTACCTATTTTCGGCGGCATCTGAACCATGATGTAAGTATTGTAATTTTTTTTTTTTTAATGTTTATTGTGCGCATTAGTTATTGTTTAAAAATCATTGTCCAAGGAGTATTTTTCATTTGTTTGTTTGCACCTTGACAAGAAATATGTAATGATTTGTGGATTAGAATTATTTGTGTTGCTAAATTAAAGAAAAAAAATGAATTAAAATGGATTAAAATGTATGGTTTGAAATTTGCACTCAAGTTGTTCAACGAAATACCTCTTAAAATATGTAAGCATCTAATTTTGAAATTTTCAAGCATTGGCTCCCTACGGGGGACTAGCGCCAGTCGCAGTAACTAACAATTGCCTGTCGCCAGTTGCTGGCCGTGGCGCCCGGCTCATGATGGCAGTTGGTATTAGGGGTGTATATTCATTCGGCTTGGATCTTGAAACTTTGGTTTGATAAAATCCCCAGTCACTCGTCTTCCGGCCTGCAGATGGACGAGAGGCATAATATTCATCAAACAACTATGTTCTTTTTCATAACCTCGTAACCGAAAAGTATTCATGCGAATCAGAGGCTTTTTTGGAATTATTATCTATATATAATAATCTTTCATACAATAGGTTTCGAATCGATCTTTAGTAGACTTTGTTACCTGAAAATTATAATTTTTCTTTTTCATAGAAAGAATGCTCAATTGTAGATATAATTTTTTCTTGTTAAGAGCACAACTTCCCAACAGCAATTTCACCTTCATCCGAGCACGAGAAAGCATCACCTGAATTAGTTGTTGACGATAAAACTAGAGGCAAGCATTAAAATGGGTCATGTAATTCTGGAATTCGGCCAGAATGGCATTTGATGGCCCGGCCGAAGTAGTATCTAACTGTTTGACTGTAGTACCAAATAACGGTTTAGGCAAAGTAGCATTTGATGACTCAATTCTTGGACAACTATAATCTGTGTTTTCAGGTTTAATCTGCCAATCACACCCATTCCAAAGGTACTAGTCACATGTGTGCCACTAAAAGTACTAGGCACCACCCTGCCATTATCTTCATTATTTGTCATCAAGTTGACGTTAATGTTGCCAAACCAGTCCACGCTGTTGTCGAAGTAATTATGAGTGGGGTCTTTATTATCATGCATCGGTGAGAAATCTTACACCGGGTGTTGATTTTGTCGATACAGTGCCACAGTGACTTACACTGTGGATTCTTTTGAAGCAGAAATCGGCACACTCGATTGATTGCTACCACTAGAAGAAGAGAAAGGATTGACCAAGTCACCTAACGTAAACACGTGCTACGATATTTGTCTTGGCACACATCTCATTCTAATACAGTCCTCTTGACGGATTTATTCCAAATTCACATGTAGTCTAAGTAATAAATTCTTAATAATTTGAATTTTTTGGCACTAAAAGAAATATGCCTGTGTCACTCATAAATCTTGATACCCAACAAAGAACTCTACCATGTTTCGTGGAAATAACACAATACCAATATTGATTCTATCTTTTTGTTCAAACATAAATACATTAGTTTCTTTCTGTTCAAACATAAATATATTAGTTACCAGGCATGGATAAGACAATTTTAAAACGGAGGCGCAAAAATCCGAAGTAAGGGAGAAAGGCTACGTGTTGATGATAACATGTTGTTACCGGCAGCAGCCATATGTCGCCGAATGCTGTGGGCGACCACGTGGTCGTCCTCCCATTGAACTTTGCGCAACAAACGCCCAAAAAAACTTGCTTTTGCTCTATCCGATAGGAATTAGTATACAAATTTATACAGAAATTGTAATTGTATTATATTGAATAGATACCCATATTTTACATTAATAAATTAAAAGAAAAATAAAACACCACCACCAAGATTACATATCGAAAGTGTGTGTAACTTTAGAGGTCGTCGTAATATTTCCGAAATGCTATTAGTCTACTTGAAATAATTCAATGTAACTGATTTGGCAGATTTTAGAGCGATTGAGTTTGGGAGAATGACAAATTTTTGTGATTTTTGAATTTACATTTATCTTAATTTTCTTAATCTTTTAAAGTATCACTTACTTTTTGTTAGGATGTTTACTAAGAATTTAAGAAGATGACAAAATCTTCTTTTACTATATATATATATATATATTTTATTACATAAATTTTTAATTTTTATTATATAAACTTCTAAATTAAACTAATTAATTTTTTAAAAAAATTTAAATTTAATATTTTATACTAAAAAATTATAAATTAATTTTTAAAAATTATATTTAAAATATTGTTATTTTATAGTTATAAAAATTTACGAATTTTTTATTTTTAATTTAATATAAAAAATTTATTTTATTTTAAAAAAGTAAATAAAAATAATTTAAATAATTTATTTAAATTATTTTTTTTTTATATTTATATATATTTTAT
>JAVXUL010000021.1:9964735-9976050 GCA_035590515.1 Trichilia minutiflora | reverse complement strand
TGTAGCTCTAGTTGTTTTTCAGAACCAATCTCTTAACCCTTTTGCCATTGAAGAATCTGGGTTTATATAATGCCCCTCCTCTGAACAGTGACGTGACTTGGTATCGGAGAATGGGAAGGATGTGATGTCTGACATGGGACAGTGTGTAGTCGATTTCCTTTAATGATGCTATCACATCTGCAGACTTTGTAGGCCTGTCACCATCCTATTACCTGAAAATGGTTAGGGGATGGGACGGGTGCTTTTAATGAGCTAATTGTCATCAATCATTCCCATTTTTGAGTGGGAGGGGCAAATATCCATTGATACTCTGGTCAGGGGCTTCTTGTGAACCAACTATGGAAGGAATCCTGGCCTGAGAAAAGTCGCCTGGGAAGCTATTGGATTACTGGGGCGACGATTTGTATCAACTTCTGTTGTTGGATGTCAGAGGCGTACTGTTGATGGCCGCAAAATTCCTGAGAAGGAGCCCTCTCCCTTGGTACCTGGGGCGGTGATAATCTTGAGGGGCCAGTGGTTCCCCTGAGACGCAAGTTACTTGGGGCGAAACTTGCCTGAGACCATGGGATCCCTGAACCGGGGGATCCCTGGGGCGGAATTTACCTGAGACAGTGGATTCCTCGAGAAGGGGGACACTTGAGGCGAACTATACTTGGGGCGGGAACTGTGTGGAATTACCCCTGGCCTCCTAACACGTGTCTTGCTGACGGATG
The DNA here is from genome assembly GCA_035590515.1 of Trichilia minutiflora. Classification (NCBI taxonomy): domain Eukaryota; kingdom Viridiplantae; phylum Streptophyta; class Magnoliopsida; order Sapindales; family Meliaceae; genus Trichilia; species Trichilia minutiflora. The sequence continues at coordinate 9,975,337 of JAVXUL010000021.1, read as the reverse complement.
TTCAATTCTTACCTAGGACAGTGGAATTTCTAAATTGACGGATAACTGAAAAGGCGAAATCACTGAGCCGGGTTGCCTGGGGCGGGATACACCTGAGAAGAGAGTATCCTAGGATTACACCTGACCTCCTGCCACGTGTCTTGTTGATTGGGTGCCCGCGTGTTACCTCTGCATTTTCCCCCAAACAGAAGAAATTGTAGCATTTATATTTCTTTGTATTTCCTAATTCTTGTATTTAAAAAACCAACAAAATGTTATCAAAGCATATTTTTCTTGAGGGATCTGTGAGTTGAGTGAGCCTACAAACACAAACACAAACACAAACAAACACGAAACTAAAAGAACAAGACAACTGTCAAGAAATGGAAACAACTTTTCCACTTATTGCACCCCCTGTTTTGATGGTGAGAATTATAAAGTCTGTGCTTTTAGAATGACAGTCCATCTTGAGGCATTAGATCTCTGGGAGGTTGTAGAAGAAGAATATGACCTTCCTCCAATGCCAAAAAATCCTACAACAGCTCAACTTAAATTCTACAAGAAAGAGAAGACCAAGAAATCCAAAACCAAAGCATGTCTACTTTTTGATCTGTCAAACAAAATATTCACAAGAACTATGGACTTGAAATCTGCAAAGGATATTTGGGACTACCTGACACAAAATTCAGGAGGAGATATTGACAAGAAAAACAACAAGATGAACAACAACAACAACGAAATGAACAATAATAAGATGAGCAATAATAACAAGATGTCACAAAATAAGTGTTGGTGGAAGCTATATATAAGATGTTATAAGTGTGGTCAGTTAGGACACATAGAGAAGATATACAAGTCACAACACCATGAAAATGGAAAAAAATATTGCTGCCATGCAAAATGAGGAGGAGTATTTGTTTGTTTTAATGTGTTTGACAACAAGCAACAAGTCAAGTGATTCTTGGCTGATTGTTGTAGAAACCGTATGACTCATGATCAGAACTCTTTAAAGAGCTCAACAAAACTGCAATTTTCAGAGTCCAAATTGAAAATGCTGAATACATCTCAGTTGAAGGCAAAGGGACTGTGGTTATAAACAGCATAATAGGTTTGAAATAAATTACTGAAGTTTTATGTGTACCTGACATTGACCAAAATTTGCTTAATGTTGGACAGCTAATTGTGAATGGTTTCAAAGTTATGTTTGAAGGCAAATGGTACAAAATCAAAGACACCAAAAGCAGAGATGTTTTAAGGTGAAAATGAGAGAAAAAAGTCTTTGCTTTGAATCTAATGGTAAAGAAGAGGAGCCAGAGATTTTGTACAACATTGAAGATAACGTAGATGATGTATCAGTCAGAGGTGCAAGATCATTGTGTGAGATTTTTGAAAAATGTAATACTGATGTCTTTGAACCTGGAGGGTTGAAGGAGGCAGAGAAGAATGACAAGTTAGATTGAAGCTTAGAATATGCAGCTCCAGAGCCAAGGAGTTTTGAATGGATGACTCATGAAGTTACTGATGTGTCATTGAAGGATGACTCATGAAGTTGTTAAATAGATTAATTCATTGTGCTAGTCTTTAGGAAGTTAAGAAGATGATGTTTTTTTTCTTAAATTCTTGGCACGATATTAAGAGATTTTTAGTGATCTTTTTTTTGTTTTGGCTCTATATAAAGAGTTTTGAATGAATAAAGAAATTTTAGCTCCTGCATTTATATTTCCTTTTTATTTCCTAATTCTTGTGTCTAAAACCCGACAGGATCTACTTGAGATGCTTCAATGGTGCCCTTGAACTGTGAGACTATATTTGTTTTTAAATATTCATTTCATGCAGTTTGGAGGTGACATATTAAACCATGATGAGTATGTGTTTCATAATTTAGATCTGGTTCTAAAATTGGTCCTTAAATCTATACACACTTGAATTATTAAATTCCAGAGAACAGTTATCTTCTTTATTTCCAACCTCCAAAGTTGCCATATATACGCTATCATAAGACATGAAGTTCTTTAACAATTTTCTTTATGTAAATTGTTGTGTGCATTGTATTTAGGATGTCCAATCTCATTCTTGAGAGTATAATCCATTTTTCCGGACAATGGCAGGTGAAACAGTTGTTGGCATTAAAATTCAGTTATCTTACCTTTTTCAATCTTTTTCTAAATTTTATTCTTCTTGTCTTCTTTTAGTCACCTACTACGGCCAAGAAACAGAAATTAGCAGTCCCTGGAACGGAAGCCGATATTACAGACAAGGGCATGCAGTTGAGTGAGGTAGTGAAGAGTGAAGATGCACTGGATTCTGTGAGTGCAGGAGAATGCATTTCACACCCTGAACATACTTCTGGTCAGGGTAAGTCCTAAATTTCCATCTCAACATGGCGCATTGATTTATATTCCATCAATAACATGACAAATTGAGATCTTGCATTTAATATGAATTAACTGCATACTGCAGGTGGGGCAGGAACTGAGGGTTCAAACCTTTCAGAGGCTAATGATTTCAATAACATGGATGCGGGGAAATATTCTGATAAAAATGTGCTTCTTTCAACTCCCAAAGTAGGACTCCTCCCGAATAGGCCGACATCAGAGACTAAGGGATGAAACTAGGAAGACCACACCTGGAAAGTGCAGATCTAGGAAGAAGAAAGTGCTTGATTTGTCTTGGCGGGCTTCAAAACGACTTGTTGGGCTTGCACTTGATCCAACACCAGAACTGAAAACTCATAACCAAACTCATAGAGCTGTGGTTAAACAGTCAGATGAGATAGTAGCCAGTACTGACAAAGGTTCTTGCTGTGACAGTTTTGGGTTATAAGGAATCACAGCAACCTGATCAGCTTGAGCTCAAGTCTGAAGCAAATTGTGCCCTTGAGACTTCTAAAAGCACAGAAGTTTTGACAGAGTCAAGAGTGAGCAAGCCTTCTTCTTGGGATCCAAATGAGCATGCAGAAAAGATAGAAATGGAATATAAAACTGACAAGAAGCAAGAAGTGCCATTGTTTCGTCTCTGAAGAGCGAAGATGGAATTGAAACTAGTAAGGCCAATGAGAAGTCAGGTCCTGCTATTGACTGGCCTATGATTTATTGTCAGACCCTTGCATTGCATTTGCAATTAAAACTCTTAACAGGAGTAAATTTTGAGACCTCCAGACTCCAGTGTCAAAGAAGTGTCACTGGAATTGTATAATAGCAAATGTGAGGGGTTGGCTACTCTGGAAGAGCATACTGGAAAGCAAACAGAGAATGGAAGCGAAAAAAAGCAGGAAAACCTAGCTACTACAGAAGAACGTGCATTGAATGTCGAAAGCAACTATAAAACCGATGGGTTGAGACACCTGCCTTTTGTAGACTTCTGGAGAGATCCATGTATCGAATTTGCTATAAAAACCCTTACAGGGACAATTCCAATGGGGTATGATCTGGATATACAGGATTAGATCCAGCAGCAACCTGACTCATGACAAACACAAGCAAGTAATAACTTCTTCCAAACAGAGTTTTTTGCAGCAGCATGATGCCCTGGAGAAAAAGCCTGTATCAAGAGAACAAGCTCGAACGGGTAATTTAAACATACAAAATACAGGTGGAGGAAGTTTTCATCAACAAAGCGAAAAGTGATGCAATGAATGCCATTGACAGGATATCTGCATGTAAAAGAGATGCAATGAATGCCATTGACAGGCTATCTGCATGTACTAACTTCAACTGTATAGTTTGAAAACTTTGTAGAACAGTGCTTCTAACTTTTTATCATCATCTGTTCAGTTAGTTTTATCGTTTGTGTATCAGAAATTTTCTTTTGGATATTGTTAGTTAGCGCAATTAGTTTCTCTTAGCAAATCTCAAGTTGGCTTGACAGTCCAATTTGTTATGTCATAATAGCTTGAGGTTGGTAGTGCTAGCGTCACCAGTTTAAGAACTCTTGCACCGTTTCTTTTGCTCTCTTGCTGCTCTCTCTGTTGTTTGCCTAAGCTGTGTTCTTGATTCCGTTACAAGTAAAATTAAAGATTCATTGCTATAATTTCGGGTGGATGAAATATAACTGGAATTATATAATATTGTTGTGGATGGTCCTTTCCATTTTTCTTGAAAACCATTCTCTAACTGAGCCATTAAATTTTTTTTTTTAAACCTTTTTCTGTTCTCCTCAATGAACTTGACGAAGATAACTTAAAATCCTTGTTATTCAAACTCGCCGTGGATAATATCTCGGGAAATATACGAAAATATCTAATTTTTTAAACTAATTTTTTAAAATATTCATATTAAAAAAATATTAACAAAAATATTCAAAAATTTATTTTTTTGAATGATTTTACTGTACTTTCGAATACGATATTTTCGAATATAATAAAAAAATATTTATTTTTGAATATAAGTATACCTTATTTAAAAATACACGAACATAATAAAAAACACTAAACATGAATAAAATCATTCAAAAAATTTATTTTTGAATATTTTAGTTAATATTTTTCTGACTTAGTTCGGAAAATATGGCTTAAAACGTTACGACGTCGTTTATAGAATAAGTTCTTGCCAATACACTAGCACGACGTTGTTGTTTCTGTGAGGGGAGCGCGCCAATGTCTTCTGCTTGGCGCCAAAATTCCCAAATAAATTCTCCCCGAACCCAAGGTCAGAATTTCAATAATAACTTACAATTGCCCATACCTTTCAATTTCGTTCTTTATTTTGCTCAAAAGGTTCTCGATTTTTCCGGGAAAACAAGAAAGAAAAGAAAATGCAGATTCGAATCAAGTGTAGCTGCGGAGCGGAGTCTTGCCCGGAATGGGCAATCGTAGAATTACAAGGCGTGGTCGAAGCCCAACCCTCATTCCAAGATGGTCTCCAGAACCTCGAAATCGGTCAACTTTGCCGACCTTCTTCTCAGGTGTAGAGATTTTCATAGATCGAAAATTTTGTTTACAATTACTTGCTCTATGTGAAATCGGTTTCAAGAAACGGAAAATGATATGGGGTTTCATTGTTTTTATTCTTTAAACTTCAAGCCAAAAAATTTTGTTTAAAGACTTTCTTTCTCATTGTTGGACAATTTTTTTTTCCAGTAATTAAGTGTGTGGGTTGTGTTGTTTTTCCAGGAGAGCTATACTTTCACAGTTGGCTATCATGAACTGACGGGATCCAAAGTACCTCTGAAGAAACCATTCCTGGTGCTAAAGAAAGTGAAGCGTATGGATGTTGATCAGGGTAATCAGGACAATTCTGCAGCGACGGAATTGGAAGTTGTTGGGATTATTCGTCACCGGATTTTGTTCAAAACCAGACCAAAGGCCCTGATATCCAGTAAGCTTTTTCCTCTCCTCTCTTTCCTTTTTTTTTTGTTTGTGTGTGTGTGTGTGGTTTGTGGTTGGTTTGTCTAATAACAATCTCGTATGTGCTAATATCGAGTGTTTGAGTTTGTAAGTGATTTACATTGTTTGGTTTATATGCCTAGCAAGTTACTGGGTAGACAATTGTTGTTTTGATAATTTTCTGCTGGGACAAGTTGTAAAGACTATAAAATAGAGGTGAAACTTTACTATCTATATTTTCAAAGATGAAAACAAAAATAGGGTTGGGAAAAGTATTTAATCATTCATGCAGCTTTTAGCACAAAAGGTCAGAACGATTTCTTGATGTAGAGAGAAAAATTATGCACCTTTAAATGGACTGCTTTTGTTTGTAGCTTTCGACAATTATAACTCAAGAGGCAATCAGAAATTATAGAAACAACTACCAAATTGCATTTACATTGAGAAACACATTCCTGTAGGCTGCGTTTTCTACTTCGAGGAAGTAGTTCTATGTGTAGCTTCTTTAAGTGTGGTTCAAGATGAATAGGTTGAAGTGTTATACCCTAGACGAATTTAGGAGGACAAATGCTACTAATCTCAAATCTTATCCTAAATGATTCAGCATGTGAATTTTGTTTTTGGTATTTGTCAAATGCACGATAGTATATCACACACTCTGAATTCACATAAAGAATATCATGCATTTGGGATAAAAATTGGAATGCCCAATATTACTCGTTCAAGAAAAATTCAGTTTTCTTTGAGCCAATTGTTGCAGCTGTATTGCATGTTGAAAAGATTTTGAAACTTTCTGATTGTTGGGTTAATTTATTTATCTCTATTGAGTGAAAAAACTTGAACTTGAGCTTGCTTGTTATTCATTAGAAATGTAATTCTTGAAGCTACAACTAGGCGCACCTTGCTTGTCAACCCACATTTCTCACAACTTTTTCGTTTTGATACAGAACCACAACCAGTTGTTAAGGAAAGAGCTAGTGGCGCAGGTTCTTCTGTACTCATCAAGTAGTACGAGTTCTATTTGCATCAGCCAATTGACTTTAACAAAAACAAAAGGAATTAAGATTTTGTTTATGGTTCTTCTGCTAAGCTTGAAAGTAAAATTAAAAAGTAATGCATCTGCTAGGCTTCAAAAATTATGGTTCTTCTGCTAAGCTTGAAAGTAAAATTAAATAGTTGGTAACGCTGATGTTTAGTAATTCATACCCATCGATTCTATAAATTTTTCTCTTCCAACATAATGAAATGTCATTTCTTGTATCCAATGAATCCAGTGTCGAAAGAACTACATAAAACGGGTAAACTGTACCAAAAGAAAATATCCAATCACTGGATCAGGTGGGATAGTGGTTTATCGTTTTATATCTATTACTTCCAACAAACAATAGTATCATTCGCTTACCAAACGAAGACAAATCAAGGTAAATCTCATCAAAGAAAATGGTCCAGAGAGAATGAAAGTACAAGTTATAACTTCATAGGAGAAATGGATGAAAATGAAAGATCCCAATGAGCGGAGGAAAACACCATAAAGGTAATTGGAAAAATGATCACTTAATTTATTTTATGGTTTTTGTATTACTATAAAAAACAAACATAGCTTTAAGATTCTAATACAAGTAAATAGATAACTATGAACTTTCAAACACAACCCACCCTTTCACACGTGAACTGGAATCGAGACCATTCGACAAGACTATTTGAATTCCTGACCAGTTAAAACAATGGGAAAGCGTCAATAGGGAATCAATCTTTACTCATGAAGAATTAATGTCAACCCTGATTTATTTACAGAAGCTACAAAAAGCCGAGTAAATTTGTTGTGATTTAATATAGTTTCTTCTAAGCAGAACCAGGACCTACACCTGCACGAGCTCTCAACATTTCAGTTCTCTTGCTTCTCTCCATTACTTCTACCAGCCACTCTACACTTTCTTTAATTCCCAATCTGCAAAGAAATTTAAAACTGTCACAACTTCTGTCTCTTTGGCTGACATTTGGATGCTCAAAAAATTGTTGGTTAGGAAGAAGAATATTCTATTACAATTACTAAGTGAATAAAGCTATATTTAGAGGATCCTGTTGCATGTTTCCTTGCTATATACCTCTGCTTTGATAAAAATAAATAGAGCATAAACTTCAAGGTAATAACATGTTACGCTTATGAACCATCCAACTTACCCATCATAAGCTGACACAGCTTCAAACATGTAAACCCTCTCATCCAACTTTTTCAGATCTAGATATCGAGCAAGTTCATCAGCTGATACAGCATCAGAAAGATCCTGCCATTTAAATAATTCAACTTAGCAACCACTGAGATTTGAAAAACTCAGAAGATGCGTTAAGAAAACAAATAATACTCCTCTTGGTTCTTGCAGCAATAAAAAGAAGAGGAGGTACATTAATTAAATTATAGAAGACTTATCCACTAAGTAAAACTAATTGCTTTGTTGGAATTAGGAATCATGACCATTATGTCGCAAATGAAGGCAGAAAAAAAAGAAGATGATGAAAAAAGAAAATAAAGAGAGAAAAGAGGAAAAGCAATCCACACATTATCTCACCTGCTTGTTTGCTAGTATTAATAGAGGAACTCCTTGCAAATCCTCGTGCCGAAGAACTTTTTCTGGTATTCCAAATTTTAAATATCATACATCAGGATATTACCAACCCCACCTCAAGTTTAGATAGCTAAATATCACTTACCTAGTGCAGATTTTGAATCTTCAAAACGTGAAGGGCAAGTGGCATCAATTACATATATCACAGCATGTGCCTCTTCATAATATTTCTCCCAAATTGAGCGAAGACCAGACTATAAAAAATGCATCCATGACAAAAGTTCAAGTTTGCAGTGGATAATAGTTTAACTCATAATTCACAAAATTTCCACGCCAAGAATGTAATTGTATTGTCCATCAAACAAGACAAGCATATCCTGTTAGCTTCCCATGGAGGAAGCAATCATTCTTCCTCATTCAGAATCAATTTTTCCAAGTTCCTATTACTCATTTAGTTTTAAAAAATATAAAAAATAACAAAGTTACCCAAATACTGCTACTAAAATCAGCTGAAGAAACATAAGTCTACACTTAAAAGTGTGACAAGTCCTGAAAGTGGTTTCCAAGAACAGTTGTAATGTCATTAAAACTCCTAGTTCTAGCAGCAATTATTTTAGTAGGGAAAAAAATACAAAGCTAAAACACCATTGACCTGTAAAGGCATACATAACAACTGTTATTAATTGTGATATATTTTATCTGACAACTTGTAGGTATTAAAACTATTTTCTGCTAAGTTTAGACACCTATAGCATGTAAATAGCATTGTGAGAAGAAACTCAATTAGTTAATTTGAAGATTAATAGTGATAAATTATTGCATAATGGAAAATAAAATGTATTAAGACAACTCTTATATTGTCTGCAATTTTGCTAAATATAGCCTTTAGCCACATTGCCATAGTATGAGAAAATGGCACCTGAAACTTCTTTGAGTGAATAACTAAATAAACAACTGATATATATGTATATATATTGATAATGTATTTCACATACCTGACCACCCAGATCCCAGAACACAAGCTTTGAATTTGACACTTCGATACGACCAATATTAAGTCCCACAGTTGGAACAATTCGATCAGGTGGGAGGCCTTCCATATTTGAGTATACAGATTTCAACTTCTCCAACAATGTCTACAACACAATAATATCAACAATATGAGAGAAACTTTCAGTGGATAAAGTTTAACATAGACAAAGCCAAGTGGTTGTTATAGAAAGAATTGAGGCATTACCGTCTTCCCAGCCTTGTCAATTCCAAGAATGAGTACATGAAACTCTGTCTTACTAAATATATACTTCCAGAGTCCATAAAATAGTGAGAACATCTCTGACTTCTTTAAGGTTAATCTGTATTTATTCCTGCAAATCTTCAAGGGCGAGAAGAAGAGGACTTCATAATACCTAGTTCTCTCTCATGCACACCGCTTAAAGTCTTAAAAACAGGAAAGAGTGGTCAATATTGCAACACAAGCAACCAAATCAAGGTATAGGAGCTGAAATTCATCTAGCTCAATCTTTGTTTATTATTATATGACATGTTTGTGTAGAATTAAGATTATATTACAACTGAAATTATTAAGGTCCAACAAGAACATCCAATCGTATATTACAATAGGCATGCATCAAGCACCGAGTTTAACTTTCTAGCAAGCACCTGTGCCAGGAAACTAGAAAAAGATCTCATGCATTACAATTTTAGTGCTTTAATTTTACAGTGGCGTAAATAGTGGTAGAAATCCTGTTAGTGAACGACTTATAGAAATTCTCACTCCAGATAGGGCAAAAGTAAGCCAATCCCAAATAGATTTTGTAATCTCAAATCTAAATTGAGTAATTATATACTGCAATTGAATTCAGAAAGACTGCATTTGTGCAAATTTTTTCAATCAACTTCTTTTCTACCATTAAAACGACGTTCTTTTAACAGTGAAGCTTCACATGATCTAAGAGCCAACCCAATGAAACAATCAAATCCAATTAAATCGAATTATGTTCTTCATTTTTATTACAAAGATTATAGAAATAAAAAAATATGGGACCAAAAGATAAAGAAATTGGATCCAATCAACAAGTTACCAAAACCTGCAAATAAAAGTAGGAGATCCCATCTGAATAACGTAGTCCAAATTGACCCACAATCTTACACGATTAAAAAAACGAAACTTGAACACAAATCCAGTAATTGGCAGCAATGGAAGCCGAACCCAAAACAGAATAGAAAATACCTGATGAAGCAAACGAAATCATCAAAAGTTGTTATAGACACACATACAGTGAGACCTAATCCAACAACATAAATTGATAAATACACTTAGATTCAATTCAAAGCAAAATGAGCAAAAGAACGTACCTTTCAAGAGATTGAAGAGGCGCTCGCCTGTGCTCTGGGTCCCTGTTTAGAAACGAGAGCTTCTGATAACCAAGGAAGTTTTTTTTTTATACCCCTTTCCCTGTTTTCGTTTATTATTATTATTATTATTTTTTCAAAGTTTGTTTATTATTGTTTATTGCTTCATTTATGTAATTATTTGATTCGATATTCCTATATTACCCCTCCTTGGAGAACATACAACACAGTTCACGCTAGGACGGTTCAAAAAATCCGATTTTTTAAGGTATCGGTCCGGATCCGGAATTAGATACCCGAAAAATAGGGTACCGATTTAATTAGGATCAGGATCAGGTTCGAAAATTTAGATCCGGTTTAATTAGGATCAGGATCAGGTCTTAG
>JAVXUL010000021.1:9953643-9964635 GCA_035590515.1 Trichilia minutiflora | reverse complement strand
CTTACAGTGAACCACGAATAAACCGAACACCGATTTTGCCCTATCCGTAATTATATTTATTTTTAAAATATTTAATTTTAATTTTTATTTATATTAATTTATCCTGTTATCGGTATCTATATTATTAAAAAATACAAATATTTGTATTAATACAAATTGAATATTTATTTTTATTTTAATAATTTTAAATTTTATTTTATAATTAGTAATTTTAAATATTGTAAATTTTATTTGTAAACTAAATAAAAACTATTATAAAGGATAAAACTAGACTATACCCGATCAACTTAAAGGTAAATATTTTAAGTTTTATGTTGTTTTTTTTATTAAAACAGCGTCGTCTTAAAAAATAAATAAAAATAATATTTATTCATTTTTTCAGTTTTTGATATCTGTAAATATTTTTTATTTATATTCAATTTATTTTAAAAATAAATATATATTATATCAATTTTTAATTTTTATATTTATTTTTTATTAAAATCATATTTTAAAAAAATTGATGAATATATAAAATTATCATCTAACAGACATGGCATAATTTTTCGTAGAAGATGGTGTATGTAAGTTTTGTTTGTATAAAAAAATATTTGTACTATAAATTACAAACAAACAAATTTTAAAAGAGACATCACAACAAACAAAATTATTATATGATTAGATCACCATTAATTATTATTCTGAGTAAAATAGTTACGGATTATTTTGATAATAAATTTTAATTTAAATTGAATATTTTGATATATTTTTGTGAATATTTTCAAAAAAAATTCTTTCATTTTTTGAAATAATTTGGTAAACTAAAACGATCAGGTTTCTTTCCCAAACCATTAACTGACGAAATTCAATTATTAGAATTACTTAAAATATTTCTACTCACTCTAATTTTATTAATACAAACAAAAATTCATGATTAAAATAATTTTTAATCACCTTTTAAATAAAAGTAAAAAATCAATTCATCAACAACAAATAAAAATAAAATTAAAATCTCTAATAATAACATGAAATGAACATCATATTAATTGCCATAATTATTTTTTAAAAAATATTTTTAATTAAAATCACTAAATTTAACAAACGAAAATCTATTAGCCAAATAAAATAGCCATCAAATTTTGAAATATTGCAACCACAAAATGTTTGTGGTCACTTTATAAGAAGAAAATGATATCTAGTTTTATTTTTATCAATAAACTAAAATAAAACTAGCAAGCAATGAGTAAGATACACAAATAATAATTTTTTAATTCTTGACATTACAAATCTATCCAATAAGATTACCAAATGGTTTCAATGGATTGAGACCATTTTTTCATAAATTGAAAATTTCAAAATTATAATACAATTCTCTAAAAATGAAAATTAAAAAAGAAGAAGAAGAAGAAGCAATAACTCTCCACCGACATTATTTTCAAGAATAAAAAACTCCAAAATGTCTGATAATCTATTTTATTTATTTTCAACTAATTTTAAAAATAATAAATTTTGAGATATATATATCAAAAATATATGTATTAATTTTTTAATAAAATTATTTCTTAAAGAAAATTAGAAAGTATCAATCACTAACTTATCAGAAATTGCAAAGAAGCTAAACTGTAATTTTCTATAAATAAATTAAAAAAAAAAACTAAATTAAATCCATTGTTATTATGCTTAGAAGAATTTAGGATCAAGAAAATTTTGTTTTAAATTTTATTTGAAAACTAAAAAATAGAAAAATCAAACTGAACAAAAATTTCTATAATATGTTTTAATTACAAATTTTCGTTTGTATTATTAAAATTAAAACTATTAGAAATATTTAAATAATTTTAATGATTGAATTTAGTCCATTAACAGAATTTTTTTTATTTTATTTTTTATTTTTTATTTTTTTAATCCTATGGCGTTCAGTCACACACTGGGATATGTACTCTATTTTTGTGAAACGCGTGATCATAGATCATATAGCCCTACCCTTAATCACTAGGCGCGTATGCAGAAACCACTCGCAGTGGTAACAAGCACAAGAGTAAATCGGGACCTTCACCTTGATGCGTCAGTCGAACAATATAACGATTCGAACTCAAAATACTATAAATAGTATCCTAAATTCTTACCGCCACACTACCTAATCGAGTGTAGAAAATAATTATATATATTTTTAAAATTTATAAAAGTTTGTTTGTATTTATAAATTTTAATTTTATTTTTAAAATCACTTGTAAAAAAAAATCTTTGCAATTGAATTATTGTATGGATTTTTACAAATTAATAACTAAATTATCAATATTTGGATTAATATTATTGTTACATAATATGCTAAATGGGGGAATTCCAAATTCCCCCTAAGGTTTGCACAAAATCAAATCACCCCCTGTGAGCATTATTGACAAAATTCAGATCATCAATTATAAAAAATAAATGATTCAGATTTTACCAACAATACTCATAGGGGATGATTTGATTTTGTGTAAATCTTAGTGGGAATTTAGAATTCCCCTGTGCTAAATTTATCAATAGTTAACACGTATGATTTTGGAAAATAAAAGTCAAATCAATGCATGGTTGACACGTATGATTTGGTACAACCGCCGATTACTGCGTTACATACCTGATTACAACTTGTAAGGGTATTTTTGGAAACAAAAATTAAGACGAGAAGTACAAGCTAGAAAACAACGACCAACCGTGCAGAACGGTTCAACAATTCGCCGAGTAGAAGAGGTAGCTGCAATTTATCAGGTAAACTTTCTCCCGTCGAATAATCATTTTTACTTTTCTTGTCATAAATCTCAATTCGAGTTTTTCGTGTCTCGTTATCTTTTATTTCCTGCAATTTCTCGCTAAATAAATGGAGTTCATAATGATTCATTTTCAGTCGAAATTTTTTTTCTTCATTTTGTTCAATAATTTGATTTAGGTTTAAATTTGTTGATCTGTGGTTGAATTAGATTAATTAGAAGTATGTATCCCGATTTATGAACTATACAGTACTCGTATGTGATTCGTGGGACATCCAATTACTTCAATTTGAATTTTGAGGGCTTAATCAGTGTATATGTATCACTGTTGTTTTTTCTTTAAAAAAAATCTACATTTTTAGGGCACCATGTTATGGTATGGTTTTAATTGTTTATTCTTAATAAACTTTAGCTGAAATTGTAGCTTTTCATGTGGACTCTGGTTGTGTTTGTTGCATTTCTTAATATTTATTCTGGCTGAATTCCATGTCTCAAAACATAGCCTTTATTATTAGTCCCTTCTTCCTTTCTTTTCATGGTTCTTTAGGATGTTGTTTTGTCTATGGTTGCATGAATAAATGGATTTGTATTATTGGTTGGGTTTTGTTTAGTTAGAGATTCAGATTCTATATTCCAATCCTCGTATCAAAATGAAATTTAAGTAATTGAGACCCTAAACATTATGTTAGGTTGTTGGCCTCCAATGTATAGCCATTTCATAGTCTGTTCTTGGAGCTTCACTAAGTAGCTCTAGCTTTAGTTTGGCATTTATATCTACACTATCCATGCATTCACCTTTTACTCAACTTTTGGGAAAATTCGTTTGATCTCCTATATTCCCCGAATAAACAGTGTTTAGAAATTGTGAGTGGTCTTCAGTTTCATCAACTACCACACCATCATTATTTGTGAATTGCCTTAGCCATTCTTTTTGTTTACAGATCTTATTTTTGTCATGTGTCAATTAAATCCTCTGAATCTCTTTATTTAGCATGTTAGAAGGAGCGTCAGCCCTCAAATAGTGATGGTCAAAAGGTTAATTCAGTTTTCCTCTCTCCTGTCTTCTCCCAATTTTCACCCAAGGAAATTGGGTAATTGCCATTCTGCATGTTTAGATTCTAAATTGTTTCACATTACTTATTACTTTTTTTGGATTCTTAAAGCATACTTTTGAGCATCCTCACCTCTCTCAAGGCCCACAAACACAGTGTTCAAGAAAGTCTTGATTATAGAATATACAAAATCTGTAGTCTATTTGTTAGTATGTCTCTTATGGTATGGCACTTAGTTTCTTTTGTTTGATATGAAATCTTAACGTCTGGTCTTGTTTGACGTTTTCTTGAAATCAGGTGAATTGAGTGAGCCTCGCTTGTTGTTGCTGTTGAAGGAGATAACCAGTTAACAAAATGAAGTAATTTACTTCAACTTTTCTAAATAGTTTGTAGCTTTTCTTCTTTTTTTTTTTACCTTTTTGGTTGAAGTTGCATTCAAATTGCTTATGTCAGTATTTGCTATTTGGAAAAATTACTGAAGTTAAGGCATTATATTGCTTTCCCCAAATACCAATTATCATATGTTAGCTGCAATGCCAGTACTACTTTGGTTGATGGCTTTCATTGAAGTAGCTATATGTTCGGTCTGATTCAACGTTGTGAAGTCCCGATGTCATAACAAGGTCTTGTGGGAAACTGTGTCAAATAGGAGCTAGCACAATTAGTTGCTTTCACACTTTACATACTTTGAATGAGAAGAGAACCTTACTTTCTTAAGCCAGGAAAATATACTGTTTGAAGTTGTTAGGTAGTATTTTTCCTTTTCCGGATAGCCAACTGCTGTATGTTTCTTTTTTCCAGATAAATACTTTGCACATGAACTTTTTACAACCCTCCATCTCTTTTTGTGATTGGTGCATAAAGATGTAACTTATTCATCTGAGCAGCTTTACACTCTATGATGCATAGAAATCTGACAACCTATCGGGAGAAATACATAAGTTGTGCAAATAGTATTTTTATTTTACATCCTAATGAGATGAATGTAAGCCAATTTGGTTCTTGGCTAGAAATATATTTTGGGTGATGTTGGTAAAATATCTTGTCCGAGTTTCCTTTCTTTTTATTTATTATGAAAAAAAAAAGAAAAGAATGCTTCTTATATTTGTGAAAATTTTAAATTGTTGTCCATCTATTGGAAGCTAATATCATGCATGGAACCTAATAACTGGAGTTTATTGGAGTAACAGGGGGCGTGTGAGATGGGATGAGGCTAATATTGGGGAAATTGAAGCAAATAAACCTGTAAGGCAGAAAATTACTGAGCCAAAGACTCCGTATCACCCCATGATTGATGATGATGGTATGTTAATTCTCAATTTTATTTTTATTTTTTTACTGCTTCAGAAGCCATTCAAATAGTATGTGTATTTATGTTGGTATTATGCACTAATTTGCTATTCACTTACTCTTTACTTGCTAAAATGCTTATTGGATGTGATAGGTGTTGTTCAGTTGTGTTTCACATAGTACTTCTATGTTCGGTTTAAAACCAATGCAGTACTTGTTACAGGGTAAAGTTTGGACATTTGATTAAAGATCAATATGTATCATATTCTCTAACCCGCCCTTTGAATTTCATTGGAAAATTGAGTAGTCCTCCTCATCAGTATCATCTGTTTTATTGACAATGTAGGTTCCCTATCTCCTAGACGGGGTAGTTTTGATGAATGTATTGACTCCATGGGTGATATGGATGCTGAGGAATTACGAACTGCTTTGAGTGATGTGGCTTCTTCAAGTAGAAAAACCACTGGAAAATCTGGCTGGACATCATCTGAGGACGAAGCAGATCCCATGGAAGAAGAAGATGAAGGTTTTTCCTTATTAACTGCTGCTATTTTTATGTCGACCTTTTTCTTGAGCTTATAGAACAGAGATTTTAATTGCACTGGATTATTGCTTTTGCTCACTACTTTGTTATTATCTTCTTCTTTTGAGATAAATATTCTGAAAATAGCTTTATTGAAGGTGACATCTATGTACTTTGTTTTCGCTTTTGTGTTTTAGTTTGGCTGCATGAATTTGTTCCATGTTGAGTAATCATACATTTTACTGCTGTTTCAGAGAAGGGCGGTATGAGTTTTAGAGAGCTAAGAAGAGCACACTATGACGAGTTTCTGAAGGTTAAGGAACTCCAGCAGAAAGGATCTGTACTTGATGGTGAAGATGAGGATGATGGCTGTGAGAAGGAAAATGACGGGATGCATGATTCATCTTCATCATTAACTTCTGGTGTGGAGTGTATAGACATTGACAGAGATGATACAACCTTGTACCAACAATCTTCTGTACCTCTGAACTAACGGAGCTTATTAGCCATCATCGCATCAAATCAATTCCAATCTAAGGTGGAATGTGGACATGTTTGTTTACTGTAGCTTCTCCGTATAATGTACAAAACAAGTACGTGATTTCTATTCTGTGTTTTCCTATATTTCTTGGATATAGTTTTTCCTTTCTTTGATTTGGGTTTTTCTAACAGTTAAACTGTAATATCTTTTTAATCGATGTATTTTAACATTTGTTGCACGTTTCACCTGTACCCTTGAGATATGGAATGAGTGGTGTGATTTATTTTGATCTGATGGTTCAGACAGAGAGATAAATTAAATACAAAGATAGAACACAATTTGGGATTGACTAGAATAGACCAATGTATTGTTACATATAGTTTTGTTATTAATTTTTCTTGAAATGTTTCAAACTTTTGTGTTAAATATTTGGAGTTATGAAGTTTGAGTTTTAAATTTTTTTTTTTCAAAATTTTGCATATAAATGTAACCATACGTTGATTTTAAGCATGATTATAATATTCCAAATAATAATACTATCCTTTCTAATTTTTTCATTTAGTGAGAGTTAAATTGTACGCTAAATTTTTATAATTATTTATTGTACTTTTTTTTCATTATTATTTAATAAACGTGTGCTACCTTAATGAAAATGTATTTTAGAATTTAGAACGAAAATTTTGGAACATGACTTTATCCCAGAAACCTCGAAAAGAAGAAGTTCCCCCAAAATTGGTCAGCTACAGTCTTGCACGTCATCCACAATTTCTGGAATCTGGATAACGCCAGCCTCTCTATATAAACAGGGGAACACGAAAACTAAACAAGTCAACAGGGAAGGACACGAAATTTGATATTAAATGGCGAACCAAAGCTCTTCCATGTCCGGTCTGGCCGCCAAAATCTGTAGCGAAATAGCTTCCATCTTCTCCAAACCCACATCCCCCTATCCACCCCCCTTAGACGTTTTGGTGACAGAGCTCACAACAACAGCCAACCAAAACGGGCGCGTTTTTCTCTACGGAGTTGGTCGGGAGGGTCTGATGCTGAAAGCCCTTTGCATGCGCTTATCCCACCTTGGTCTCTCAACTCACTTCGTTTTCGACATGACCACTCCCCCAATCTCCTCCGCTGACCTCCTTATCGCCTCTGCTGGTCCTGGCGGATTCTCCACCGTCGATGCCCTATGCTCCGTGGCACGATCGTATGGAGCGCGAGTGTTGCTACTGACAGCTCAGCCTGAGAGTGGATCGTCTGTGAACCATGCTAGTGTGGTTGCTTATGTTCCTGCCCAGACCATGGCAGATGGTGAAGATTCAGGAAAAGATAAATCTCGACCATTGATGCCGATGGGTAGTGTGTACGAAGGCGCGATGTTTGTGTTGTTTGAGATGGTTGTGTATAAACTAGGTGAGGTTTTGGGACAGAGCCCAGAAGCCGTTCGATCTCGGCATACCAATCTGGAATGAGGCTGTCTTATCCAAGTTTCAAGGTAACCAAGAGTTGAGTAGTTTGTGTTGGTTTATGATAATCCGAAATTAATATCTGTAATTAATTTCACACCCTTTTTCCCAATGTTTGAGATTTGATTTTTCAATGGTCGGTTGAACTTGTAAAATTGGTATTGTTGTAGTATCATGCCATAATCATCTTAGGTTGTAAGTTTTAAAACTATAAATCAAATGAAAAAAAAATACTTAAATTTAGATTAAACTAAACTATCGGAGGTTTTTATTTGAACTATAAGTAAATTAAATTAAATTTTCATTACGTCTTGAATTTAGAAATTTAGAATTTAAACTATAAGTAAATTAAAATATATTTTAAAATTTACCTTTATATAAATTAAATTATGACCCTAATTTACCATTTCATTCGTATTTCTTCCCCAATCAATTTTGTTTTCTCTAAAAAAAAATGGGACCGATGAGTTTCTTCTTCCTGGAATTGACAATTTCGAAGGCATAAACTTTATGCAATTAAGATTTCGAAGGTATTTTCTGCGTTTCCTTGGAGTTTCCTATGAGCTCTTTACCAAGGAGGTTTGATTTGTTTCTTGAGCTCTCAATCAATTTCGTCTATCAGTTCTAGTTTGTTTAAGAGATTGATGCGATTTCGTTTGTTTTCTATATTGAGTAATTTTTCTAACAAAAATTTGAAGTTTCCATGGATTGGTTTGCTTCTTCATGTTGAAATAATTAAATGTTGAAGTAGGTTTTGTGATTGCTGCAGTTATGAGTTGATTTTTCAGGTTTAAGTTTGCTGAATGGGTGGTAATTTCGGTTCTTTAATAGTTATAGGTGTATTTCCTTCTTGCCATAACACTCAAATCGTTCCGTTCAAGAATTTTATTTTTCTCAAACTGTTGTGATGCTCTATGTTTACTGTGATGGCTCATGCTTTCCATTTGAACAAACTCAGTAAATGGAGAAAATTGTGATGAGAGTTGATATAGGATTGTCAAATTTCATTTTCTTGATTTAGTAAGTGGAGTTTTGAAACCCTTATGGTAAGTTTAGGTTTTGTTCGAATTAAAATTACTTTTGTACTGAACTGAAGGCTAGAAATATAGCATGTTGTTATTTTCTTCTTCTGTTGAGTATAATTTTGTATACTCACTCATTTAATTGGGTATTGAACTGGAACTTTTGGACTAAAACCATATTTCAGTTAGGCAGTTTGCACTTACTAATTTTTGCAATTAGTTGCTTGAAGGATAAAACAGAGTTGAGGGGGTCAGTTTAAAGTAGGATAAAACAGAGTTGAAGGGGGTTCTTTAAACTTTTTCTTTTTCTTCTTTGGATGATGATTATCACATTGACAAAGATCCAGCTGTTTTTAAAGCTAGAAGAACTGCTTATCCTATTGATACACAAGAGTATAGAAGTATTGATGAATTTAGGAGGAAAGTTGATGAGTAAAGAATAGGATAAGGCTGCAGATTGAGAAGTATTTAATTTTGAAACTCTTTTACTTGGCTTTAAACTGTCAATAATGTAGGAACAAACAATTTCTTTTTTATGTCGGCTTTTGAATAAAAAATCAGATACGAGCATAAATATTATGTTGAGTTTGTAAAATTTGTAAAAGAGATTGCAAATTTTCAAGTGGGGAAAGTGCTTTTGGCAACAGAAGTTGATGAATACGTGGTACGTTTTGTGATATGCTAACAAAACAAGTAACGACAGAAACAGGAAATAACATGAAGCATATAATCTAAGGTACATTTTGTAAGAATTACAGTAGATATATATAGGTATATTATTTGAAAATTCTTTTTTCATTTTTTCTTATACTTTTTTGACCCTTTAGATGATGTGGCCTTATCTTGAATGATAAAAGTAGGAAGATGAGTATCAACTAGGGACTACTTTACCTGTTGTTTTGTTGCTGTTATTTGGTATTTTTGTTACCGTTATTTCCTATTGCTTCTGCTGCTACTTGCTATTTTTTCTTTTTCCCCCTTTTTTTTTCCATTTTTACTGCTTTACCTGTTGTTTGGTTTGTCATGTTGTTATTTGCTAGTTGTTAGAACAGTTATTTTGTAACGGAATCACAAAGTTCAAAGCACAAGAAAAGATTTTGGACTGAGGACTAAGATATTAAACTTGTGGAGACATTATTAGAGTTGTATCATAAAGGGAGACATTATGCGGATAATAATTTCAGGGTTGGCTATCTGAAGTATGTTGAGAGCTCATTGGAAGCAAAATTGCCTAGATGTGGTTTGAAGCTAAGTCACATATTGATTCTCACATAAAGACTTTGAAAGCGCACTTTCGAATTGTACATGAGATGTTAACTAGACCAAATTGTAACGGTTTTGGCTGGGAGATTAGAAAAGAAAATCTTAACTGGGGAGAAGCCAGTGTGAGATGCTTATCTCCAGGTACTTTAACCTCATATTTCTTCTTTTTCTCCCTCCTTACTTCAGCTCTATTTATAACCTGTTTTTGGCTCTCAGAAAGGTTAAAAGTTAGCCTAGGTGCATTTTGTTTCCTCTGTCCTTGACTATGAGAAAAGGAGGAGGATCCTTTTTTTTTTTGTGTTGTTCCTAATTAAGCAAGCACATTCAGTTGGTTAATATGGGGTGTGGCACTGAAAATACAAATCCATCTCAGATTTAGTCTTGATCCCTTCAGTTTCTAGATGTTTTCGCTTGAGATTAGCTGCTCTGCAAATTATTTGGTTCTTCTTACCTTAGGCTATCAATTGGTGTTTCATCGGTCATTAACCTCATGGAATTGGTAGGTTTTAAGTGCTTCAATTCCATGTATCTTGATCTCTCTATTACAGCTGTTTCACTAGCTAATTCCAGGTTTGAGTTTAATGTTCATGATCTGATGTGTTCCACATCTGTTAGTCAAAAATTCTTTGGAATTTATATGGGTTTAGGCAACCCTTTCTTTGCGAGTTGGCTTTCGAGGTAGGATTAGAGTTAGTGATGTCTAACGAGTCTGAACAGCCAGTTTCGAACCAGCTCGGGCCGGGTCAGTAAACCGAAAAAGATGGAACCGACCCGAATCGATGATACAAACGGATCGGTCCTGGCCGATTACACCGATTACGTGGTTTGTAAGTGATGGAATCGAATCGGAATCAGAAAGTAAATATTGATGGCTTGGGTCTCGGTCGATTGCGATTAAAATAATTTTTTAATTTAATTAATTAAAGATTTTTTAAAAGATTTTTATTTAAACTCTATTTACTATTATCTTTATTGATATTATTTATTTTTATTAATTCATTAATTTAATATTTTTATTAATAAATATTATCATATATTAATTTTTATTTTAACTTATATAAATAATTTATACAAATATTTTTATAACCTATTTTATTATAATTTTTAATTTTTAAATTTAAACTAATTATAACTTATTTTAATTTATATATAATAATTTTTATTTTATT